>JAPDDN010000243.1:57500-62913 GCA_027422405.1 Ptychobarbus kaznakovi | reverse complement strand
AATGTTGAATCGGTGGGCGGGCTGAACAGGCGGTGATGTCTGGGGCTAAACAGGAGATCGTTGGAACTAATACAGGGCTAGCGTCGGATAGAATCCACATGGTGGCATCTAGAGTGGAATCATTCCACAAGCTGGTCGTTTTGGCAGACTGTTTCTTCAATATAAGCTGTTTTTAGCTACATGATAAAAGTTTTGAGTTCTGCAACTAACAGGACTGTGCATCTTTTAAATAGCAACCGGTGACCTTCTTATTACAGCGCTGGCCAAAATGATCAGAACACTAGTTAAAACATTTTTGTTGTAAGTTTCTGTAGGAAACATACATTTAGCCATTAATTGTATTAATCCAGTGATTTATTTTAGATGTGATCATCATCAGTCTGTCTGGAATAACATGAAGAAACAGAATAAACGGAGACGGACTAAATCCAGAAGAACTGTTTGCTTAAGTTCAGTGTTTAAAGCAGTTTTCTTGAAGCGTCAGTTCTTCTGGATTTAGTCCGTCTCAGTTTGTTCTGTTTCTTCATGTGACTCCAAACAGACTGAAAATAGAAATAACTGATTCAAACCATTGTTTAACTAGTGTTCTGATGATTTCAGAGGATCAGGGGAATGTTGGTTTCTCTCTGTCTCGCGCCGCAGGTGGTGACGATCGGCGTGATCCTGTGCCAGTCCATCTCTGTGGTGGTTCTCTACAGACTCTTCCTATCACGCAGTCTGTACTGGGAGGTGTCTTCACTGTCGTCGGTCACGCTGCCGCTCACCATGAGCCGCCGGAGCCGCTACTGAGTGCTCCAGCAGAACGTCTCCGAGATCCGATCGCATGCCGGCGAGACGCTGAGCATCACACGCACACGAGGAAGAGAAACGTCATAGAGACACCTGCTGGGAGTCCGTCTGAGATCCTGCGAGAGTTCAGCAATAAGAAAACATCTCGGATATATGTGTCCCTGCAGCACAGAACCAGTCAATAATATATTGTATGGCTCAAAATTATAATTTTTTCATGTATGCCAAAAATCATTAGGATATTAAGATCATGTTCCTTGAAGATATTTAGTACATTTCCTATCATAAACTTAATTATTGATTAGTAATATGCATTGCTAAGAACAACTTTAAAGATGATTTTCTCAATATTTAGATTTTTTTGCACCCTCAGATTCCAGATTTTCAAATATTGTCCAAACCATACATCAATGAACGATATTTATTCAGCTCTCAGATGACGTAAATCTCTGGTTTTGTGCTCCAGGGTCATATTTCTCATCCGTGACGCACTGCATCGTGATTTCTTTTCCGTTGTTCCTCACAAGTGCCTAAAGTGACAATCGCTGACGCGGGACTGAATATTAAATCAATAAATGCGGAGGATATTTATTGGATCATGCACACTTCTGTGTCTGAAGATGTGAAAATCCTGTTAACTAGAGCATGTGTTGAACTGTATCAAACATTGTGGTAATAAACTTCATGCACAGTACAGTCTGTATGTGTGGTAATTACAGTAATCTGCATATGCTAATGAGGAGATCAGCTCATGATTATGATTATTTTTTTAGCAGATTTTTTACTTTTTTCAACTTATTTTTTAGCAGATTTTGTACTTTTTTCAATTAATTTTTTAGCAGATTTTTTTTAATTTTTCAACTTATTTTTTAACAGATTTTTGACTTTTTTGCACACTTCTGTGTCTGAAGGAGAAAGATGTTAAAATCCTGTTAACTAGAGCATGTGTTGTTAAGTTAAAGACTTGAACTTTATCAAAATTTGTGGTAATAAACTACAGTCGTAATTACAGTAATCTGCATATGCTAATGAGGAGATCAGCTCATGATTATGACCTGATGATCATGTGTGTGAAACTGAAAAGTGTACGAAATACTACATGAGCATGAAAATGAGTTTTTGTGAATCTTAGTTAATGTGTCTGTTAGTATTGTAACAAAGACGAACACACTGTAACAAATGTATCACTGGTTGTTAGTTACACTAATAGCACCTTGTTGTAAAGCGTCAGCGTGTTTGCACTGATTTCTGTCCTCTTTTATTCTCTATTTATTTTCCATTCTCCGCTTGTCTCTTGAACAGCTCTAATGCAATAGCATCATAACTGAGATGATTAGTGTATTTCCACACCACCGGAGGAATAACTGACAGTTGGCTTCATTGCTGAGTCTTCTCGTCTCGTGGGAGGCGACAGGGATCGGCTCTTATAAAGCTCCTCACACACACACACACACACACGAGCATGAGTGAGAATCTGAGGAGCCGAGATCAGGGTGAGTCAAACTCGTTTACTTATACATCTATATTCAGATGTAGTTTCTGTAATAAGTGTTTAGGATCGACTAAACTACACTTTTGATTTAAGTCTGTTATAGTGTTTGATCTGTGCTCTATGACGTGTATTTCTGTTAGTACACGCGACTATCTTCGTGGTTAAATCACGAGTAAGGGTGACACTGACAGCTAAAGGGTTAACTGCTGTAATACACACAGTGTTGAGCAAACCTACACGTTTAAGGCAACCAGCTTCAGCGGATTGTTCACTTTTTGCAACTTATTTTTTTGAAGATGTTCGAGGTTTTTCAACTTATTTTTTAGGAGATTTTTGAGTTCTCTCAACGTATTTTTTTAAGGCATTTTTGAGTTTTCTCAACCTAATTTTGTAAGGTCATTTTTTTTTTTTTACTTATTTTTTAGGACATTTTTTTAGTTTTCTCAATTTATTTTTACCAGATTTTCGAGTTTTCTAAACTTATTTTTTAGATTTTTTTTAGTTTTATCGACTTATTTTTAAAGACTTTTTTAAGTTTGCTCAACTTTAGATTTTTTACAGAACTGTTTTTTTTACAGTGCACTCTTAAAAATAAAGGTGCTCCACGATGCCATAAAATAACCTTTTTTTGTCTAAATGGTTTCATAACCTCTGAAGAACCTTTCTGCTTCTGCTGCTTTGTGGCGAAAGAAGGTTCTTCAGGTTATAAAAACATGGATCTTTGTGGAGCTAAAGATGGTTCTTCTATCCTCATAAAGAACCTTTTAAGCACCGTTATTATAGGAGTGTAACAGCATCTGCTAAACGAACGCATCTTCAGATGATTGCTAATTTAGAGTAGAGTTCGGCTCTTATATTCTCAGTGGAAACATGTAATCCTGAAATCAGTGTTCAGATCGACCACGCCTGGTCTTCCGCTCTGATGAAATATGATCGTGTGTCACAATGTCATTAATCTAATCGTGAAGGGATCTGAAATAAAGCTGCCGGACTGGTTGTGTGGTGTTTCCAGCAGCTGTGATGGACGTGGATCTGCAGTGTGTGAAGAACAACACCGAGCATCACACGAATGAGATCACGCAGGAGCGTCTGATCGTCCGCCGAGGACAAGCCTTCAGTCTGATGCTGAGCGCCGAGCGTTTCGATCCCAGAGACATACAGATCACTGTGGAGACAGGTGACAAACATCCCAAATACAGTCAAACATTATTAGAGTTCAAAACAGAGGTTTTCTGTGGGAATATGTGTCTTATTTCTGTGATCATTACTGAAGTCTTCAGCGTCACGTGATCTTCAGAAATCATAATAATATGCTGCTCGACAAACATTATTATTAATGTTGAAAACAGCCGTGTTCTACAATAAAATAATATTTTTTTAACTAATTATTTATTATTTATTAAATACATTTTAAACTAAAATTAATAATCATAAAAACTTATGAAAAAGTATTAAATCACAATTTATTGGAAGTAAAGAATTTAAAAATAAAATACTTCTAAATAATAAAAATGTCTATCAGGTCCTGCAGCACATGAACTCAGTGAGTGTTTCTATCAGGTCCTGGAGCACATGTATATGAACTCAGTGAGTGTTTCTATCAGGTCCTGGAGCGTGTGAGCAGAAGGGCACGCTCTCGTCCTGCAGCACAGACCCGAGCAGCAGTGGCCGCTGGAGTGTTGTGCTGTTAAACAGCTCGAGGTCCGGCGTCTCGCTGTCGGTTCTGTGTCCGTCAGACGCCTGCATCGGCCGGTACTCTCTGAGCGTGAGGAGCGGGTCCAGCGTGAGCGTCAGCGCCTTCACCGTGCTCTTCAACCCCTGGAGTAAAGGTACTGGTGATCTGAGATATACTCATCATGTCTCGGACAAAAGGCTGAATAGCAAGAAAAAAAAGTCATAAATGTGAGAAAAAAAGTCTGATTTGCTAGAAATAAGTCATAATAAAAAAAGTCAGAATTGAAAAAAACAAACAAATTCAGAATTTAAAAAAAAAGTCAGAATTGCGAGAAATAAAAGTCATAATAATAAATAAAAAAAGGTCAAAAAAAAAAAAAAAAAAAAAAAAGAAGTCAGAATTAAAAAAAAAAAAAGTCAACAAAAATAAAAAAAAGAAGTCAGAATTGAAAAAAAAGGGTGAATTGCGAGGAAAAAAAAAGTCCAAATCGTGAGGGAAAAAAATTCACAATTGTGAAAAAAAATTTCATCATTGCCAGAAAAATTGACAGAATTCTGAGGATTCTTAGATTGGAATCGAAAATGGGAATTATAGAAGCCCGTTTCCGCCACTGAATAAAAAATGAAAATAGGTAATTGCGACTTTTTATCTCACAGTTCTGACAGTTTTTCTCATAATTGTGAGACATAAACTAGTATTTCTGGGAACATATCATTCAAAATTTGACATTAACTCGCAATTGCAAGTTTATATCTCACAGTTCGGAGAAAAAAAGTCAGAATTGTGAGAAAAAAGTCAGAATGGCCAGGAAAAAAAAGTCACAATTGCGAGAACAAAAAAATGCTGAATTGTGCGATAAAACATCAGAATTGTGAGGGGAAAAAAAAGTGAGAATTGTGAGGAAAAAAAGTGCTAATTGCGGGCTTCCATTGGTAATCGATAAGAATCGTATTCGATAAGCAGAATTGATCGCATTGAAAGGATCCCAGCACTAGTGTCTCGCTCTCGTCTCTCATCAGATGACGGGGTGTTTCTGCCGAGTGAAGCGGAGCGGCAGGAGTACGTCATGAACGAGCAGGGAATGGTTTATAAAGGAGTGGATGAATACATCACCAACACCAGCTGGGACTTCGGTCAGGTGAGAGCAGGGGACTTACTTCTCGCCTTTAAAGTGCTTGCTGTTGTATTTTTGCACTGAAATAAAAAATCAAGTGAATTTTATAAAAAAAAAAATACATTTTTAATTTTTTATGTACATATACATTCGAATATACATATATATTATTTCTGGTACCTGTGATACTTTTTTCAGAATTCTTTGATAAATAAAAAGTTTAAAAGAACAGTGTTTATTCAAAATATATATTTTTTTGTGTTTCAATATACAATACTATTAAACACATTCAGGGTCAGTAAATTATTTTATATATTTGTATTTTTTTTTTATTTATAAATAA
>JAPDDN010000243.1:35000-52500 GCA_027422405.1 Ptychobarbus kaznakovi | reverse complement strand
CAGTGTAACTCATTACTAATATTACATCCATAAAACAGCTCAGTTGCTTTTGATGCCTCAAAAATCCAACAATCAATAATTCCTAGATTTATGTTCATAATTTACGACATATCACATGATGTCTCCAGCTTGAAATATAGAAAATATTACATTCAGCAGATATAAATATTGCATTATATTGATTTTGTCTGAAAAAAGATGATTTGAAGGATGTTGTGTATTACTGTACTCTGATCAGCATGTGCTACAATATATTACTATAATTAAACATATTTTAGGAAAATTAAACCGTTTCTTACAAACTTATGTGATTTGATCAAATATAATCGTATATGTGTAACGGAGAAATTACAATTAGCTTCAAGCTGCACATGATAATTAATGAGATGAATACAACACCTGAATGTCTCTGTTAATCACTAATGAGTGTTTGTAATTACTAATAATGTGGATTTTGGTCAAACGATGAGGCAGAAATATGTTATAAGTAACATTTATGTGGAAGATACACAGTTACAGCCTCTGAAGGAACAGTAATGTAACTTGTAGTGTAACTAATACTGTTGCAGGAATGTTACAATGTTAGCTCGTTATGAGTGATATATTACATCATGATGAATGTTCTGCAGGAATTACCACGTGTGGGTGGAGGGCTGGATGAAGCGTCCCGATCTCTCTCCGGACTCGCTGTACGACGGCTGGCAGGTTCTGGACCCGACGCCGCAGGAGAAGAGCTCAGGTGAACACATCTACAGCACACGCGACCCTGGAGACAACAATACACTGCATGGGGCAGAATTATACATGTTTATTTTAGGCCAAAAATCATTAGATATTAAGATCATGTTCCAGGAAGATATTTAGTACATTTCGTACCATAAACTTAATTATTGATTATTAATATGCATTGCTAAGAACAACTTTAAAGATGATTTTCTCAATATTTAGATTTTTTTGCACCCTCAGATTCCAGATTTACAAATATTGTCAAACCATACATCAATGTATTCATATTTCAGATGATGCATAAAGCATAATTTTGAAAGATTGACCCTTATGACTGGTTTTGTGCTCCAGGGTCACTTATGAGAGATATTACATTCAGATCAGAGATCCACACGTTTTTATTTTTAAATCACTAATCACTTTCATGACATTTAATTAGAACGATTGATTGGTTTTTAGTACGAGTAATTTTTTGTAATTGTTCATTTAAATTATGATTCAAAACCTTTTTAAAGATTTATTTTAATTTGACATTTTTAGTATTTAGTTCATGTTCAAGCGTTTTTTGTATTTTTTAAAATTATAATGAAATAAAATGTAATACTCCAGGATTAATTTGACATTTTTATGATTTAATTATTAGTGTTTTGTTTTTATTTTAAAGCATTTTAGTTTTAATTGACTAAATTTACAATAGATTTTAACCATTTTGACAATAGACTCAATTAGAATTGTTTTATATTTAATTACTTTTAAATATTTTCTTTTGATTGTATTTACAAATTATTTACTTCTAATAAATTGTGAATTTATATTTTCATGTATTTTTGTTTTTTACGATTATTCATTTTATTTTTACATTTTGTTATTTAATTATTGGTAAACAATTACTGGTAAATAAAATAATAGTATTATTTAAAAACATACTTATATTGTATTTTGTCCCCGGTTTGGGAAAGCCTGATTTAAGAGAATAAATGAAAGCCAGGGTCACCAGCGCACTATACATTACACGAGTGACTCTTCAGTGAAACCGAAGCGCTTAACAGAAATGATCTCTCCATATTCGGTCCAGGTACTTACTGCTGCGGTCCAGCGCCGGTCAAGGCCGTCCTGGAGGGTCACACCGACGTCAAATACGACGTGCCCTTCGTGTTCGGAGAGGTCAATGCAGACAAGATCACGTGGCTGGTCATGGCCAACGGCTCCAAGAAGAAGATCCTTTCAGACATGAAGACCGTCGGACAGAATATCAGCACCAAAGCTGTGGGCAGCGACAGCAGACTGGACATCACTGACCAGTACAAGCACCCAGAGGGTCAGTCAGTCACGCACGCAGCACACACACACACAAACACGCACGCACGCACACACGCGCACACACACACACACAACACACACACACACGCACACATCACACACACAACGCGACACACACACACACACACACACACACACTCACTCACACACACACACACACCCACAAACACACACACACACACACAACACACTCACAATCACACTCACACACACTCACACACACACACACAGACACACACACACACACACACACACACACACACACACACACACACACTCACACACACACACACACACACACACACACACACACACACACTCACACACACACACACACACACACACACACACACACACACACACACTCACACACACACACACACACACACACACACACACACACACACACACACACACACACACACACACACACACACACACACACACACACACACACACACACACACACACACACACACACACACACACACACACACACACACACACACACACACACACACACACACACACACACACACACACACACACACACACACACACACACACACACACACACACAGCTCGTATCTGAGCGTGTGTGACTGTGCTCCTCAGGCTCCGTGAAGGAGAGAGCGGTGTATGACGAGGCGGTGAAGCGCGTGACGGGTCTGAAGGAGAGCCAGGCGGTGCGTCCAAACGTCCAGATGAAGCTGAGTCTGGACGGAGCGCCACTGAACGGAGCCGATATTAAACTCAATCTGCTTCTGAAGAGCGAGAACAGCAAAGCCCAGGATCTGACGCTGAAGATGAGCGCTCAGGTCATGAGATACACGGGGAACCCAGCGGCCGGCGTCTGGAGCCACACCACTGACCTACAGCTGCAACCCAACACAGGTACAGGACTAGTCCTGACAACTAACCAGCGTCCACCTGCTTACTAGAGCTACGGACACAAACAACACCAGTCATAACAATCACATATGTGTCCCTGCAGCACACAAACAGTCTTATGCCGCTGGGGTATATTTGTAGAAATAGCCAACAACACATTGTATGGGTCAAAATTATACATTTTTATTTTATGCTAAAAATCATTAGAATATTAAGATCATGTTCAATGAAGATATTTAGTACATTTCATACCATAAACTTAATTAATGATTATTGATATGCATTGCTAAGAACTTCATTTGAACAACTTTAAAGATGATTTTCTCAATATTTAGATTTTTTTGCACCCTCAGATTCAAGATTTACAAATATTGCCCAAACCATACATCAATGGAAATATTATTTATTCAGCTTTCAGATGATGCAATTTATTATCAAATTGACACATGTGTCTGGTCTTGTGCTCCAGGGTCACAAATAAAAACATCGTAACAACACAATAAGCTATATTTTACCAAACAAAGTGTTTTTTTCTGAGATAAAAACCCAATATTATGATCACTTGCATTGCGTGAAATCATCTCCGACTGGTTATTAATCATTAATCTGAAGCTCATGTACTCATGTGCTTGTTTCAGAGCAAACTCTTCCCTTCACGCTGCCGTTTACCGCATACGGACCGAAACTGCTGGACAACAACTGCATCAAAGTCTCTGTGATCGGCACGGATAAAAGCGACCCGAAGGAGGTTTATCTGGCGGAGAAAGACGTGGTTCCTCACAGTCCCACGCTCAGCGTCACCGTGAGTCTCTCACACATTGGTTGAGCTGGCCAGCAGTGCTTTACCTTCACTACATTTTACCGTACGCTTCACTTCACTATAATTCTATCAAGGTCCTGGAAGAAGAAAGTCGTTACCAGTGTTGGGTAACGCAAGTTACATAATCAGATTACTTTTTCAAGTAACTAGAAAAGTAACGGATTACTTTTTTAATTTAGAAGGAAATATCGGAGTTACTTTTTTCAAATAAGTAGCAGTTACTTTGTTTCTGATGTATTGAGTGACAGCTCTGGTGTTGCCATGGCGCAGTGGTCATTATCATAATTTACTCACCGGATAACCGATTATGGTAAAATGCTTAAATATCGGGAAAAATATTGGTAAACCGATATATCGGTCGATCTCTAGTCACATTTGGCGCACGCACCCAAGCGGACGCGTCGATTTAGTTCTTTGTTTTTAGTTTTTTCCCCCATTTATTTATAAACTTTCTATCTTGTATTATTGTTCTGTATTTTGTCCTCTATTGTTTCCGAGGATGTTGTGGTTATATGAGTGTTTGGGCATTAATAATAGCCTTTATAAGCAAGTCTCCACGGGTCAGCCCTGGGTCATGAGCTGTGTTTGTGTTGGTCTCAGGTGAACGGGACTCCTCTGCTGGACACGGAGATGACCGCTGAGGTGCTGTTTCTGAATCCTCTGCTCTCGCCGCTCAAGAACTGCTCGGTCACGCTGACCGGCAGCGGCCTGCTCAAACAAACAGAGCAGTCCAAGTGAGTCCCGGCGTCACCGAACACTCGCCTCGGTCCTTGATCATCCTTTGAGTTAGATACAGATGCTAATCATCTACAAGCTCTTCTCCTTGTGTTAGATACAGATGCTAATCATCTACAAGCTCTTCTCCTTGTGTTAGATACAGATGCTAATCATCTACAAGCTCTTCTCCTTGTGTTAGATACAGATGCTAATCATCTACAAGCTCTTCTCCTTGTGTTAGATACAGATGCTAATCATCTACAAGCTCTTCTCCTTGTGTTAGATACAGATGCTAATCATCTACAAGCTCTTCTCCTTGTGTTAGATACAGATGCTAATCATCTACAAGCTCTTCTCCTTGTGTTAGATACAGATGCTAATCATCTACAAGCTCTTCTCCTTGTGTTAGATACAGATGCTAATCATCTACAAGCTCTTCTCCTTGTGTTAGATACAGATGCTAATCATCTACAAGCTCTTCTCCTTGTGTTAGATACAGATGCTAATCATCTACAAGCTCTTCTCCTTGTGTTAGATACAGATGCTAATCATCTACAAGCTCTTCTCCTTGTGTTAGATACAGATGCTAATCATCTACAAGCTCTTCTCCTTGTGTTAGATACAGATGCTAATCATCTACAAGCTCTTCTCCTTGTGTTAGATACAGATGCTAATCATCTACAAGCTCTTCTCCTTGTGTTAGATACAGATGCTAATCATCTACAAGCTCTTCTCCTTGTGTTAGATACCGATGCTAATCATCTACAAGCTCTTCTCCTTGTGTTAGATACAGATGCTAATCATCTACAAGCTCTTCTCCTTGTGTTAGATACAGATGCTAATCATCTACAAGCTCTTCTCCTTGTGTTAGATACAGATGCTAATCATCTACAAGCTCTTCTCCTTGTGTTAGATACAGATGCTAATCATCTACAAGCTCTTCTCCTTGTGTTAGATACAGATGCTAATCATCTACAAGCTCTTCTCCTTGTGTTAGATACAGATGCTAATCATCTACAAGCTCTTCTCCTTGTGTTAGATACAGATGCTAATCATCTACAAGCTCTTCTCCTTGTGTTAGATACAGATGCTAATCATCTACAAGCTCTTCTCCTTGTGTTAGATACAGATGCTAATCATCTACAAGCTCTTCTCCTTGTGTTAGATACAGATGCTAATCATCTACAAGCTCTTCTCCTTGTGTTAGATACAGATGCTAATCATCTACAAGCTCTTCTCCTTGTGTTAGATACAGATGCTAATCATCTACAAGCTCTTCTCCTTGTGTTAGATACAGATGCTAATCATCTACAAGCTCTTCTCCTTGTGTTAGATACAGATGCTAATCATCTACAAGCTCTTCTCCTTGTGTTAGATACAGATGCTAATCATCTACAAGCTCTTCTCCTTGTGTTAGATACAGATGCTAATCATCTACAAGCTCTTCTCCTTGTGTTAGATACAGATGCTAATCATCTACAAGCTCTTCTCCTTGTGTTAGATACAGATGCTAATCATCTACAAGCTCTTCTCCTTGTGTTAGATACAGATGCTAATCATCTACAAGCTCTTCTCCTTGTGTTAGATACAGATGCTAATCATCTACAAGCTCTTCTCCTTGTGTTAGATACAGATGCTAATCATCTACAAGCTCTTCTCCTTGTGTTAGATACAGATGCTAATCATCTACAAGCTCTTCTCCTTGTGTTAGATACAGATGCTAATCATCTACAAGCTCTTCTCCTTGTGTTAGATACAGATGCTAATCATCTACAAGCTCTTCTCCTTGTGTTAGATACAGATGCTAATCATCTACAAGCTCTTCTCCTTGTGTTAGATACAGATGCTAATCATCTACAAGCTCTTCTCCTTGTGTTAGATACAGATGCTAATCATCTACACGCTCTTCTCCTTGTGTTAGATACAGATGCTAATCATCTACAAGCTCTTCTCCTTGTGTTAGATACAGATGCTAATCATCTACAAGCTCTTCTCCTTGTGTTAGATACAGATGCTAATCATCTACAAGCTCTTCTCCTTGTGTTAGATACAGATGCTAATCATCTACAAGCTCTTCTCCTTGTGTTAGATACAGATGCTAATCATCTACAAGCTCTTCTCCTTGTGTTAGATACCAGATGCTAATCATCTACAAGCTCTTCTCCTTGTGTTAGATACAGATGCTAATCATCTACAAGCTCTTCTCCTTGTGTTAGATACAGATGCTAATCATCTACAAGCTCTTCTCCTTGTGTTAGATACAGATGCTAATCATCTACAAGCTCTTCTCCTTGTGTTAGATACAGATGCTAATCATCTACAAGCTCTTCTCCTTGTGTTAGATACAGATGCTAATCATCTACAAGCTCTTCTCCTTGTGTTAGATACAGATGCTAATCATCTACAAGCTCTTCTCCTTGTGTTAGATACAGATGCTAATCATCTACACGCTCTTCTCCTTGTGTTAGATACGATGCTAATCATCTACAAGCTCTTCTCCTTGAGTTAGATACAGATGCTAATCATCTACACGCTCTTCTCCTTGTGTTAGATACAGATGCTAATCATCTACAAGCTCTTCTCCTTGTGTTAGATACAGATGCTAATCATCTACAAGCTCTTCTCCTTGTGTTAGATACAGATGCTAATCATCTACAAGCTCTTCTCCTTGTGTTAGATACAGATGCTAATCATCTACAAGCTCTTCTCCTTGTGTTAGATACAGATGCTAATCATCTACTAATGCTCTTCTCCTTGTGTTAGATACAGATGCTAATCATCTACACGCTCTTCTCCTTGTGTTAGATACAGATGCTAATCATCTACAAGCTCTTCTCCTTGTGTTAGATACAATGCTAATCATCTACAAGCTCTTCTCCTTGTGTTAGATACAGATGCTAATCATCTACACGCTCTTCTCCTTGTGTTAGATACAGATGCTAATCATCTACACGCTCTTCTCCTTGTGTTAGATACCGATGCTAATCATCTACAAGCTCTTCTCCTTGTGTTAGATACAGATGCTAATCATCTACAGCTCTTCTCCTTGTGTTAGATACAGATGCTAATCATCTACAAGCTCTTCTCCTTGTGTTAGATACAGATGCTAATCATCTACAAGCTCTTCTCCTTGTGTTAGATACCGATGCTAATCATCTACAAGCTCTTCTCCTTGTGTTAGATACATGCTAATATCAACGCTCTTCTCCTTGTGTTAGATACAGATGCTAATCATCTACACGCTCTTCTCCTTGTGTTAGATACAGATGCTAATCATCTACAGCTCTTCTCCTTGTGTTAGATACAGATGCTAATCATCTACACGCTCTTCTCCTTGTGTTAGATACATGCTAATCATCTACAAGCTCTTCTCCTTGTGTTAGATACATGATCTGCTCTTCTCCTTGTGTTAGATACATGATCTGCTCTTCTCCTTGTGTTAGATACAGATGCTAATCATCTACAGCTCTTCTCCTTGTGTTAGATACAGATGCTAATCATCTACAAGCTCTTCTCCTTGTGTTAGATACAGATGCTAATCATCTACAAGCTCTTCTCCTTGTGTTAGATACAGATGCTAATCATCTACAGCTCTTCTCCTTGTGTTAGATACAGATGCTAATCATCTACAAGCTCTTCTCCTTGTGTTAGATACAGATGCTAATCATCTACAAGCTCTTCTCCTTGTGTTAGATACAGATGCTAATCATCTACAAGCTCTTCTCCTTGTGTTAGATACAGATGCTAATCATCTACAAGCTCTTCTCCTTGTGTTAGATACAGATGCTAATCATCTACAAGCTCTTCTCCTTGTGTTAGATACGATGCTAATCATCTACAAGCTCTTCTCCTTGTGTTAGATACAGATGCTAATCATCTACAAGCTCTTCTCCTTGAGTTAGATACCGATGCTAATCATCTACAAGCTCTTCTCCTTGTGTTAGATACCGATGCTAATCATCTACAAGCTCTTCTCCTTGTGTTAGATACAGATGCTAATCATCTACAAGCTCTTCTCCTTGTGTTAGATACGATGCTAATCATCTACACGCTCTTCTCCTTGTGCTAGATACAGATGCTAATCATCTACACGCTCTTCTCCTTGTGTTAGATACAGATGCTAATCATCTACAAGCTCTTCTCCTTGTGTTAGATACAGATGCTAATCATCTACAAGCTCTTCTCCTTGTGTTAGATACAGATGCTAATCATCTACAAGCTCTTCTCCTTGTGTTAGATACAGATGCTAATCATCTACAAGCTCTTCTCCTTGTGTTAGATACAGATGCTAATCATCTACACGCTCTTCTCCTTGTGTTAGATACCGATGCTAATCATCTACAAGCTCTTCTCCTTGAGTTAGATACAGATGCTAATCATCTACACGCTCTTCTCCTTGTGTTAGATACAGATGCTAATCATCTACAAGCTCTTCTCCTTGTGTTAGATACCGATGCTAATCATCTACAAGCTCTTCTCCTTGTGTTAGATACCGATGCTAATCATCTACAAGCTCTTCTCCTTGTGTTAGATACCGATGCTAATCATCTACACGCTCTTCTCCTTGTGTTAGATACAGATGCTAATCATCTACAAGCTCTTCTCCTTGTGTTAGATACCGATGCTAATCATCTACAAGCTCTTCTCCTTGTGTTAGATACCGATGCTAATCATCTACAAGCTATTCTCCTTGTGTTAGATACAGATGCTAATCATCTACACGCTCTTCTCCTTGTGTTAGATACAGATGCTAATCATCTACAAGCTCTTCTCCTTGTGTTAGATACAGATGCTAATCATCTACAAGCTCTTCTCCTTGTGTTAGATACAGATGCTAATCATCTACAAGCTCTTCTCCTTGTGTTAGATACAGATGCTAATCATCTACAAGCTCTTCTCCTTGTGTTAGATACAGATGCTAATCATCTACAAGCTCTTCTCCTTGTGTTAGATACAGATGCTAATCATCTACAAGCTCTTCTCCTTGTGTTAGATACTGATGCTAATCATCTACAAGCTCTTCTCCTTGAGTTAGATACGATGATGCTAATCATCTACAAGCTCTTCTCCTTGTGTTAGATACCGATGCTAATCATCTACAAGCTCTTCTCCTTGTGTTAGATACCGATGCTAATCATCTACACGCTCTTCTCCTTGTGTTAGATACCGATGCTAATCATCTACAAGCTCTTCTCCTTGTGTTAGATACCGATGCTAATCATCTACAAGCTCTTCTCCTTGTGTTAGATACAGATGCTAATCATCTACACGCTCTTCTCCTTGTGTTAGATACAGATGCTAATCATCTACAAGCTCTTCTCCTTGTGTTAGATACAGATGCTAATCATCTACACGCTCTTCTCCTTGTGTTAGATAGCTCTTCTCCAGATGCTAATCATCTACAAGCTCTTCTCCTTGTGTTAGATACAGATGCTAATCATCTACACGCTCTTCTCCTTGTGTTAGATACAGATGCTAATCATCTACACGCTCTTCTCCTTGTGTTAGATACCGATGCTAATCATCTACAAGCTCTTCTCCTTGTGTTAGATACAGATGCTAATCATCTACAAGCTCTTCTCCTTGTGTTAGATACAGATGCTAATCATCTACAAGCTCTTCTCCTTGTGTTAGATAGATGCTAATCATCTACAAGCTCTTCTCCTTGTGTTAGATACATGCTAATCATCTACAAGCTCTTCTCCTTGTGTTAGATACAGATGCTAATCATCTACAAGCTCTTCTCCTTGTGTTAGATACCGATGCTAATCATCTACAAGCTCTTCTCCTTGTGTTAGATACAGATGCTAATCATCTACAAGCTCTTCTCCTTGTGTTAGATACAGATGCTAATCATCTACAAGCTCTTCTCCTTGTGTTAGATACAGATGCTAATCATCTACAAGCTCTTCTCCTTGTGTTAGATACAGATGCTAATCATCTACAAGCTCTTCTCCTTGTGTTAGATACAGATGCTAATCATCTACAAGCTCTTCTCCTTGTGTTAGATACAGATGCTAATCATCTACACGCTCTTCTCCTTGTGTTAGATACAGATGCTAATCATCTACAAGCTCTTCTCCTTGTGTTAGATACAGATGCTAATCATCTACAAGCTCTTCTCCTTGTGTTAGATACAGATGCTAATCATCTACAAGCTCTTCTCCTTGTGTTAGATACAGATGCTAATCATCTACAAGCTCTTCTCCTTGTGTTAGATACAGATGCTAATCATCTACAAGCTCTTCTCCTTGTGTTAGATACAGATGCTAATCATCTACAAGCTCTTCTCCTTGTGTTAGATACAGATGCTAATCATCTACAAGCTCTTCTCCTTGTGTTAGATACAGATGCTAATCATCTACAACGCTCTTCTCCTTGTGTTAGATACAGATGCTAATCATCTACAAGCTCTTCTCCTTGTGTTAGATACAGATGCTAATCATCTACAAGCTCTTCTCCTTGTGTTAGATACAGATGCTAATCATCTACAACGCTCTTCTCCTTGTGTTAGATACAGATGCTAATCATCTACAAGCTCTTCTCCTTGTGTTAGATACAGATGCTAATCATCTACAAGCTCTTCTCCTTGTGTTAGATACAGATGCTAATCATCTACAAGCTCTTCTCCTTGTGTTAGATACAGATGCTAATCATCTACAAGCTCTTCTCCTTGTGTTAGATACAGATGCTAATCATCTACAAGCTCTTCTCCTTGTGTTAGATACAGATGCTAATCATCTACAAGCTCTTCTCCTTGTGTTAGATACAGATGCTAATCATCTACAAGCTCTTCTCCTTGTGTTAGATACAGATGCTAATCATCTACAAGCTCTTCTCCTTGTGTTAGATACAGATGCTAATCATCTACAAGCTCTTCTCCTTGTGTTAGATACAGATGCTAATCATCTACAAGCTCTTCTCCTTGTGTTAGATACAGATGCTAATCATCTACAAGCTCTTCTCCTTGTGTTAGATACAGATGCTAATCATCTACAAGCTCTTCTCCTTGTGTTAGATACAGATGCTAATCATCTACAAGCTCTTCTCCTTGTGTTAGATACCGATGCTAATCATCTACAAGCTCTTCTCCTTGTGTTAGATACAGATGCTAATCATCTACAAGCTCTTCTCCTTGTGTTAGATACAGATGCTAATCATCTACAAGCTCTTCTCCTTGTGTTAGATACAGATGCTAATCATCTACAAGCTCTTCTCCTTGTGTTAGATACAGATGCTAATCATCTACAAGCTCTTCTCCTTGTGTTAGATACAGATGCTAATCATCTACAAGCTCTTCTCCTTGTGTTAGATACAGATGCTAATCATCTACAAGCTCTTCTCCTTGTGTTAGATACAGATGCTAATCATCTACAAGCTCTTCTCCTTGTGTTAGATACAGATGCTAATCATCACTACAAGCTCTTCTCCTTGTGTTAGATACAGATGCTAATCATCTACAAGCTCTTCTCCTTGTGTTAGATACAGATGCTAATCATCTACAAGCTCTTCTCCTTGTGTTAGATACAGATGCTAATCATCTACAAGCTCTTCTCCTTGTGTTAGATACAGATGCTAATCATCTACAAGCTCTTCTCCTTGTGTTAGATACAGATGCTAATCATCTACAAGCTCTTCTCCTTGTGTTAGATACAGATGCTAATCATCTACAAGCTCTTCTCCTTGTGTTAGATACAGATGCTAATCATCTACAAGCTCTTCTCCTTGTGTTAGATACAGATGCTAATCATCTACAAGCTCTTCTCCTTGTGTTAGATACAGATGCTAATCATCTACAAGCTCTTCTCCTTGTGTTAGATACCGATGCTAATCATCTACAAGCTCTTCTCCTTGTGTTAGATACAGATGCTTTCACTTCAACTTACTTTCTCATTCAGTTATTTACTTAATTCAATAAGTGATCATTTATCATATTTTAGTAAGCGTTTTATGACATTTTAATTTTTGACGTTGAGTTTTATTTTGATTGTTGTAATTTAAAATTATAAATTTTAATACGTTTTTAAAAACATTTTTATGATTTAATTCCTATGTTTTGTTTTATTTATTTTTCTCATTTTTAAGTCATTTTGGATAAAAGCATATACTAAATAACTAAATGTAAATATAAAGTTATTTACTTTTAATTTAACATATTTCAGTAATGTTTTAAGATTCACTTTTAATTTGACATTTTTATGATTTAATTCCTAGTGTTTTATTTTGATTGTTTCTTTTTTAGTTATTTACTTTTAATTAAAAAAAATATATTTTGTAAAGATTTTTTCAATTGACTAACTAATTAATTTGTATTCTTAAAGTGTTTTATTTAGAAATTGATTTAATACATTTTTCGAAAGTTTTACACAAATTTCTTTCTTAAGATTCACTTTGATTTTTATGATTTAATTCTGTTTTTCTATTTATTTTAAAGTTAAATACTTTAAATTTAATAAATACATTTTTAGTATTTTGTAAAGATTTTTCCAACTGACACTAATTACATTATTTTGAAAGTGTTTTATTTTGAAATTATTGATTTAATAAATGTTTTGAAAGTTTTACACACGTTTTATTTGATAGTTTTTCTATTTATTTTAAAGTTATTTACTTTAAATTTTATAAATACATTTTTAGTATTTTGTAAAGATTTTTCCAACTGACACTTAAATTTATTTATTTTGAAAGTGTTTTATTTTGAAATTATTATGATTTAATACATTTTTTGAAAGTTTTAGGATTATTGGTTTTAATTAGAAATGTTTATTATTTAATTCCTAGTTTTAAATTTTTATTGTTTTTATTTTAAAGTTATATACTTTACATTTAATAAATATATTTTTAGTATTTTGTAAAAAAAAAAAATCAACCGACACTTTAATTAATGAACATTTTTTAAGTGTTTTATTATAAAAAAAATAATTTTGTAAGATTCAGTTTCATTTGACATTTTTATGATTTCATTCCTAGTGTTTTATTTTTATTGTTTAAATTTTAAAGTTATATACTTTACAAAATACAAAAAATGTATTTATTAAATGTAAAGATTTTTCCAACTGACACTTTAATATATATATATATATTTTTTTTTTGTATTTTATTTTGAAATGATTGATTTAAGTTTTAGGATTATTCATTTTAATTTGACATTTTTGTGATTTAATTCCTAGTGTTTTATTTTTATTGTTTTTATTTTACAGTTATACACTTTAAATTTAATAAATAGATTTTTAGTATTTAGTTAAAAAAAATTAAACGGACACTTTAATAAAAATATTTTTTTGTAAGTGTTTTATTTTGAAATGATTGATTAAAGTTTTATGATTATTGGTTGTAATTTGACATTGGTTTTATTTTGATGGTTTGAATTAAAACGATTTAAATGCAGCTGTAGTTTGTGTCCAGAAAGCCTGATTCAGAGCCGATGGCTCCGAGTGTTTAACCCGTGTTTGTGTTGGGCAGCACCGTGGAGCTCGGGCCGGGTCAGAGAATCACGCTGCGGGTCACCTTCAGGCCCTACAGAGCCGGACCCAAGAAACTGGTGGCCAACTTCTCCAGCAGCACCTTCAGAGACATTACAGCCAGCGTGGACATCAGCGTGCGTCCGTCACTGAAGGGCTTCCCCGGCTCCAGCCGATAGAACCAGAACCAGAACCAGAACCAGAACCAGAACCACATCAGAACCAGAACCCAGAACCAGAACCAGAACCAGAACCATCAGAACCAGAACCATCAGAACCAGAACCAGAACCACCAGAACCAGAACCCATCGAATCAGCTCAGTTCTGCTGCGTTTAATAAACATATAAAGCAAAAGATCTCTGTTGATTTAATAAAGGAGGTTCGAGCTGTTATGAATAATGTGAAAACATCACTCAATATTTCATGTCATCAAACGATTCATTGCATACAAAATAAAGTTTGTGTTTACATAATATATATATGTGTGTGTGTGTATTTATTTCCATTTAATATATAAACATAAGCTGTTTTTCTGAAATATATACATGCGTGTGTTTGTATCTATATACACATAATAAATATACACACACATAAATATTACGTAAACAAAAATGTTGTATACGATGAATCGTTGCCCAGCACTAGTTTATATATTTATTTATAATGATTTTTTTTTTAATTATATATACAGTATGTTTGTGTATTTATTTATATATAAATAATTAATATACACAGAACACACATATATATATTATGTAAACTAAACTTTTATTTTGGATTAATCGCTTAGCACATAAATACACACATACTGTATATATTTAGAAAATATTTACACTATATATAATATATAAACAAAACCTATTTTCTGTTATGTTTATATATTAAATATAGTGTGAATATTTTCTAAATATATACAGTATGTGTGTGTATTTATATATATATATACATAATTAATATACACAGAAGACATATATTATGTAAACAAAACTTTTATTTTGGATTAATCATTTAACGGCACTAATATACATAAATTGGTTGTTTATATATTAAATATAGTGTAAATATTTTCAAAATATATACATGCATGTGTGTGTATTTATATATATATATACATAATAAATATACACAGAACACACATATATTATGTAAACAAAAACTTTAATTTTTTTATATGATTAATCGCAGCACCAAATTAAATATAATGTATGTATTTAATCCCATTTTATTGTTTTTGCTAATGACCTTCGATGATTCACTTCAAACATAATAATAAGCAAATATGACATGTGTTTAATTTTTGTTATAACAAAACGTATTTTCAAATATTGACAAATATGCAAAATAAGGAGATTATGTCCGAGGTCCATGTTGTACTTCACAGCTTTGGTCCGTCTGGAGACGCTCAGACTCCACAAAACACGCTCTTCGTCTGAAACATCAGCGTGAGGAAGAGGAAGAGGAAGAGAGCGAGCACTGGACCTGGTTTACTGGAGAGCGAGCACTGGACCTGGTTTACTGGAGACGCAGCACTGGACCTGGTTTACTGGAGATGCAGCAGCGACCGGATCTTCTCCAGATTGTGCTCGACAGCGCCGTTCAGAAACTCCACCCAAGAGACATCCGCCTCCACACAGACGTGACTGGACCTGATTGAGACACCATCACATCTTGAGGCAAACCAGTCATGTTACTAAACTCAACACAAACTACGGCTTCGGTGCTTAAATCAATGTGAACTGGAAGAAAATATTAAATGGATAAATTCATATTTTTTTATGAAACTTGAAATTAATGTTAACAATATTAAAACATAAACTATGGGTTTGGTATTCAAAATAAATGCTTATTAAATAACATATACAATAAATAAATAAACTTATTTTATGTTTTGGCTATATGGCAAGGCTACTTCTGACTTGATGCACCAAAATACCTAAACATAATTAATAAAGATATGTTTCTGGAGCACAGACGCAGTCATAAGCAGCACAGCTATATTTGCAGAAACAGCCAACAATACATTGTATGAGTCTTTGCTTTTATGCCAAAAATCATTAGGATATTAAAATCATGTTCCATGAAGATATTTAGTATATGTCATATCATAAACTTAATTATTGATTAGTAATATGCATTGCTAAGAATGTAATTTGAACAACTTTAAAGATGATTTTCTCAATATTTAGATTTTTTTGCACCCTCAGATTTTCAAATATTGTCCAAACCATACATCAATGGAAATATGATTTATTAGTATTAATCTCAATTTCATAGAATTGACCTTATGACTGGTTTCGTGCTCAAGGGTCACACGTGTTATAAACACTGAAGATATTTTTGAAATTGAAGATATATTTATTTTCTCCCTCATATACCGAAATATATTCCAGGGGCACGAAAACATATTCAAATCCTACATTTATGATTAATTCATTATTTATTAATATTCAGGCGTGTTATATGTTTACATGCATTACAGACAGCAACTATTTTTTTCCCAAATATTAATGTCTTTTCTTGGAGTGAAATATAAGGAGGGCAAATTTTATTTTTTTATATATTTAAATATTTAAAATACATTTCAAAAATATAATAAAAAATAAAAAGTTCGGGATCAGTAATATTTGTAATATTTTTAAAGTCGTCTCTTCTGCTCATCAAGGCTGCATTTATTTAATTAAAAATACAGTAAAAACTGTAATATTGTGAAATATTATTAGGATTTAAAATAACAGTTTTCTATTTAAATATACTTTAAAATATAATTTATTCCTGTGATGCAACGCTGAATTTTTGGTCTTAAATCTCACACAATATCTATTTATCAAAGAATCCTGAAAAAGTATGACGTTCATAAATATATCAAGCAGCACAACTATTTCCAACATTGATAATAAATCAGCACATTATTATGATTTCTGTAGATCATGTGACACTGAAGACTGGAGTAATGATGCTGAAAATACACAGAAATAAATTACAGTTAACACATATTCACATAGAAAACAGCTGATTTACATTATAATAATATTTCACTATTTTACTGTATTTTTGATCAAATAAATGCAGCCTTGATGAGCAGAAGAGACTTCTTCCAAAAACATTAAAAATCATATTTACCACAAACTTTCGACTGGCAGTATACACTAGTAAGAAGTATATATTTACATTATGAAACACATTCAGAATATATATTCTTTGGCATGTGAGACGTGACTGATGTGGGAAAAATGATGAAGGGTGGAAGAAACGAATGGAAATGTGTGACTGTGCAAAACACTAATAATAATAATTATAATCTTTAAGAGCGTTCAATCATCGTGTTCAGGCAGACTAGTGATTATCTGAACTTACCTGGTGATCTCCAGCACTTTCTTCAGCACACACACCAGTTTACACACCTGCAATGAAGAATCACGTCATTCATGAGCACTGGAGACTATTACACACGCACGCACGCACGCTCTCTCTCTCACACACACACGCACGCACGCACGCACGCACACACACTCACACGCTCTCTCTCACACACACGCTCTCTCTCTCTCACACACACAGACACAC
>JAPDDN010000243.1:27500-32500 GCA_027422405.1 Ptychobarbus kaznakovi | reverse complement strand
TCTTCATCTAGTCATACGAGTGTTGTATGATCTCTGACCTGCTCCATCTCCTCCAAAGCATCTTTCACCAAACCAACACACGATGTCAAGACGCTGAACACGGCACTGCGGTTATCTGAGAGGAAAACACACCGAAGACACAAAACCAGCTGAACGCTTACTGTGACATGAATTCATGCCATGCTTCTTTATGATAAACTCAATATGAGAACATTTCAATGCAAAAAATGCTTTTCTTGCTTACAGTCAAAATATCAAAAAAAATCTGAAATCAAGAAGAAATATTATTGTCGTGTTTTCAGAAAAATACAAGTCAAAATTATGCTTGAAACAAGCAGAATTATCTTCTGTTTTAAATAACATTATTTTGCATGTTTCGAGCACAAACTCACTTTTAATTTGACAACAAGTATCCGATTCTGGAATTGATTTTCTATTCCCGACCCTACGGCTGGTATAAATCCAGCCTGATGATAAAACACAATCTACACCGCCACTGATTCAGATGTGCACTGCTAAATATCTTTCGGCTCTGCATTACTCCTGAGATTCATTCATAGACTGTAAAAAAATGGACATCGATGACATCACCCGTCGGTTTCTGAAGAGGGTTTTTGAAGCTCAAAGTGGGCGGAGCCGGACATCGCCATCTTGGCACTCACGGATTGGTTGAAACGCGGGAGGTGGGTGGAGCTTGTTGCTGAAACCACGCCCATTTCGCACGGCAGTGGTCACAACAGCGGCAAACCACCTGTCACTCAAGTAGCCACGCCTTTAATTATGCAGAACTTTAAAGCTTAATATAATTTAAACGGATGAGTAATAAAATAATTCACCCCCCCCACAGTTGTCACGAAGGGCAAAATTAGCTATATACACCAAAACTACTTTTTGTACCAGACTGTAAACATGCTTTTTTCTGCTGTAAAGTTGGGCATTTTAACATGAGGAGTCTATGGGACTGACTCCCTTTTGGAGCCGGTCGATGAATTACAGTTTTAGTCACGTCCGTGTTGGTTTCACGAGAGAGAGCGGGAGGATGCCGCTTGGGTGAATTACTCGAGTACTAGTCAGTAGCCGTCAAACCTTTCGGCAGCTGGTTAAACCGGTCACACGCGGCCCAGACGCTTCCGGTGGACATCAGCTGCTCCTGCGAGAGACTGAGCAGAACACATCAAAATAATCAATCAGACTCGCTGGAAACTTCATACATCGTGTAATCGGCTGAAAAACTAAATTTGACTTTTGTACTAAAATATTAAAAGGCATGATTTCTGTTGGGGGGGGGGGGGGGGTTATTCTCTCCAGAGGCCACAAGAGGAAAATATTACTAATGCATGATTATTCAAAGCAATAAAATAACACGACTATCTTTGAAAAAGTGCATAATGTTTATAAACCACATATAATTAATTGCATTACTTAAACAAATAGAAACGACAAGCATCATGTATGCATGCATAGTTTAACACTAAGAACCAAAAACTAATCACAGAGTATTTTTAATTTGGAAAAAATGCCATAAAGTGGTGTTTTTTAAAAGTTGCATTAATTTGACATGTTTTCTAAACATGTGTCTCTCTCTTCTGATTGGCCCGTTTCCTTTCTAAACATGCGTCTAGAGAAACACTGATAGAGGTCTCTGTAGAAAATGTGTTCTGTGTGAACGGCTTGGGTTCAGTTTGGAGGTAAACAACATTGATGTTCTGTTGTTCTGTAATATTGTGAATGAGCAGCGCTGCATGCAGTGGCTTTAACTGGATAAGCTACGAAACGCATTAAAATGCTACATCGTCATCACATCTCGTCGCACGGCTAAAACTCAAATGCTGTGTTTTTGCATTCAAATGAGTATTTTATATTAAATGCAACATTCGATTTGTTTTGACAGCCCTAATAGAAACGCATGAGAAGCTGAATAACCCAACCTTTCTCCAGGAGAGGAGAGAATGACCTCCAGCAGCTGAGCGAGTCCATCCAGCGCGTCCACCGTGGCGTCTCTGACCGTCTTCCTCAGAGTGACTCCTGCAGAAAACAAGACACGCGCTTCACTGGCTCACTGTCACCCGTGCTGACAACTTAGACATTTTGTTCATAAATTTAGCAACTTTTCAGGCTACCCTAGCTAGGGATGCACGATATTCGATTTCTGCCCATATCCGATATTTGTTAATCATTTTGTCCGATACCAATATTTTTTTTAATCATTTTGTCCGATATCAATATTTTTTTTTATCATTTTGTCCGATATCAATATTTTTTTAAATAATTTTGCCCGATACCAATATTTTTTTTTATAATTTTGTCCGATACCAATATTTTGTTTAATCATTTTGTCCGATATCAATATTTTTTTTAATCATTTTGTCCGATACCAATATTTTTTTTAATCATTTTGTCCGATACCAATATTTTTTTTTATCATTTTGCCCGATACTGATATTTTTTTTACAATAATTTTGCCCGATAGTGACATTTTTTTAAGCATTTTGCCCGATTCTGATATTTATTTATTTTTAATTTTGCCCGATACCAATATTTAGTAAAATAATTTTGTCTGATAAAAAAAATATATAATATTTTTTTGTTTGTAAACAACAAGTCTCTCCTGTGCAGAAATTATAAGCAAAATATTTTTAATTTTGGTAAGTTTTTTATTTGAAATATTTAATTAAACCATAATGAATATTTTTTGACAGCACATTGAAAACAGCTATAAATAAACTATATATCAATTGCTGCACCCCCCCACCAACCCAACATTTTATTTTATTTATAATATTTAACATTTGTAGATGGTCTAAAGCAAAAAAATTAAAAATCTTTTAGAGCTTATGTTTAACCATATTACACATTAATTCATAATTCAATATATATAAAATTAAATGTCGTGTTTGTGATTTGTTTTCATGTAAGCTTTAGCTTCTGACCTTTAAATCAAAACATAATCATCATTTTATGACATCAATTACTGCATTATTTAACCAGAAACAGTCTAAATGTTATTTGTGTAAGCTATTTTACGTTTAATTTAATTAGAAATAGGCCAACAGCGCCCCCTACAGATTAAAACTCTGAGTAATGTTTAATAATGTTTCATGAGCAGCATATTATTATGATTTCTGAAGATCACGTGACCCTGAAGACTGCAGTAATGATGCTGTAAATACAGCTTTGATCACAGAAATAAATTACAGTTTAACACATTCACATAGAAAACAGATATATTAAATAGTAAAAATATTTCACAATTTTTGCTGTATTTTGAATCAAATAAATGCAGGTGAACAGAAGAGACTTCTTTAAAATCTTACTGATCAAAACCGTTTGACTGCTAGTGTAGGTTAGTGTCTAGAGATATCAACCAGCTAGTTAGTCTCATAATTACCTTGGCTCTTTGGTAACCAAAAATAAACTGTAGTCAACGTCAGCACGCTCTTCTGAACAGATTGGGCTATTTTCACACAACCCTGGAGCGAGGAGAACCAGAACAGCACCGTTACAGACGCAGAAAAGCATCGCATGACAGCTAGATATATATATTAATATTCATAAAGGTCAGTCTGAAGGACCTGCTCGGACGGCAGCGGCGGCTTCGAGAACATCACGCTGAGTTTGGTTGCTTCTTGAGACGCTGATTTAACAGCTTCGTCTGTGAAAGGAGGAAAAAAAACACGAGTAAGTCATGCGATATTCAGATGAAAGATCATAATCATAAACACTGAACTCATAATCTCCCAGAAGTTTGACAAGCTGAACGTCCCGCTGCATTCGTTCGACTCTCCATCTGAAATCATACAGAGACGTGAAACATTCATAAAACACAGAGAGCTTCACATTACGGCCAATTAATGCCTGTTGCATGTTAACGAACGAGGAATCATTTAACGACAGCTCTTTAGTTGTTTTTAAACGCCGTCAAATGATTAATCGCATTCTAAAATAAAGTTTTTGTTTACATAATATGTGTATTTTTATGATGTATATATATAAATACAAACACATGCATGTATATATTTACGAAAAATATGCTATGTTCATATATGAATACATTTTAAACGTGAATATTTGGTAAATATATACTGTGTGTAGTGCTGTAAAACGATTAATCGCATCTAAAATAAAAGCTATTGTTCACATAATATGGTATATATTAAAAAAATATTGACATGTTCATATTCATATAATTTATGTTATAAATAAATATATTTAATATATAAACAGCATACTTTTCTGAAGTATATACATGCATGTGTTTGTATTTATATATATATACACATAATAAATATACACATAATAAATATATTATGTGAATAAAAACTTTTATTTTGGATGCGATTAATCGTTTGACAGCAATATTTAATATATACATAAATACACACAGTACACATATTATTTACATTTATGCATTTAGCAGAAGGTTTTATCCAAATAGAATTAGAGTGAATTCAGGCTATACATTTTTGTATGTCATTATGTAAACAAAAACGTTCTTTTGGATACGATTAATCGCGGTTAATCGTTTGACGGCACAATTGTTTTAACAGATCACACTTTTACACATTCATCATGTCTGTTAAATGACACTAAACACGACGACTAGAACACTAACCTGCTAATTACCGACTCTTAGCATCAGAAAGGATGTAAACACAAGTATTTTCAGTCAGTGAGTTTGGCGGGTTTCTGTTGTTTACACTGCAGTAATGTAGCTGTTAGCCGCTAGCCGTCACACAAACACAGCTAAAGTCTGTCGTTCAATAACGTGACCGGATCGTATCTTACCTCTCACTCGATCCCTGCTGCACTTCACAGAGTTACAGAGGTTTCGAAGCGGCAGCAGAACATCTGGACGCGAATTATCGGCGCTCATGACCCGGTCGCGTCTGTGTCGTGGACCCGCGGAACGAATGTCAGGCGGAACGGAAGTTCGAGGTGATGTCGCGCCGGAAGGACTCTGTGCTGCACCGGACGGCTGTTTACATATTATAATAATTAAA
>JAPDDN010000243.1:7500-20000 GCA_027422405.1 Ptychobarbus kaznakovi | reverse complement strand
TGTGTCTCTCTCTCTGTGTGTGTGTGTGTGTCTGTGTCTGTGTGTGTGTGTGTGTGTTTCTGTCTGTGTCTGTGTGTCTCTCTCTCTCTGTGTGTGTGTGTGTGTGTGTGTATGTGTCTGTGTGTGTGTGTGTGTGTGTGTGTGTGTGTGTGTGTGTGTGTGTGTGTGTCTGTGTGTGTCTCTCTGTGTATGTGTGTGTGTGTGTGTGTGTGTGTGTGTATGTGTGTCTGTGTCTCTGTGTGTGTATGTGTGTGTGTGTGTGTGTGTGTGTGTGTGTGTGTGTGTGTGTGTGTGTGTGTGTGTGTGTGTGTGTGTGTGCAGGTCGAGTGATGTACGTGATCCCGTTCAGCATGGGTCCCGTGGGCTCTCCTCTCTCTAAGATCGGCGTGGAGCTGACCGACTCTCCCTATGTAGTGGCCAGCATGAGGATCATGACGCGTGTGGGTAAAGCCGTGCTGAGCATGCTGGGAAGCGGAGAGTTCGTGCGCTGTCTGCATTCAGTCGGCTGCCCGCTGCCACTCAAGAGTACGAGCTCTTCATTCACCTGCTCCAGTTACATTTACATTTAGTCATTTAGCAGATGCTTTTATCCAAAGCGACTTACAAATATAAATGTAATGTGTCTCTCTCTCTGTGTGTGTGAGTGTGTGTGTGTGTGTGTGTGTGTGTGTGTGTGTGTGTGTGTGTGTGTGTGTGTGTGTGTGTGTGTGTGTGTGTGTGTGTGTGTGTGTGTGTGTGTGTGTGTGTGTGTGTGTGTGTGTGTGTGTGTGTGTGTGTGTGTGTGTGTGTGTGTGTGTGTGTGTGTGTGTGTGCGTGTGTGAGACCCTGGAGCAAAATAACAGTCATAATGGTAATTTTTTAAAATGAGAACTAGAAATAGAGAAAGCTTGTGTTAGAGTTTATTCTATTTAAACGTCCAGAGAGTGCTGTTAGAGGGCCTAATGTCTCAAACTGCCCCTCATGTTCTGTGTTTAGCGCCGCTGGTCAATAACTGGCCGTGTAACCCGGACCTCACGCTCATCGCTCACATCCCTGACCAGAGGACCATCGTGTCGTTCGGCAGCGGGTACGGAGGAAACTCTCTGCTGGGGAAGAAGTGCTTCGCTCTCCGTATCGCGTCCCGCATCGCTAAAGAGGAGGGCTGGCTGGCCGAACACATGCTGGTCAGTCACAAACACTCGGTCCAGACCAGCTCTAATCACAGCCAGCCAGAACACCACTAAACACCTGCGCTTCATGTTTACATTTGAATTTCATTATTTCTGTTTAGTGCAAGAATTTCATTAATTAGCTGCTTTCAATAAATACTACAGATCAGTGCAGTACATGCTATAACTTTTACTGTTTATGATTTTTTATATAATATAAAAATATATATATATATATATGAATTAAGATACATTGTTTTGTATATATATTTGTACATTTATTATTATTTATATTTGAAAAATATATACAAATATATTTCTAAGATGCATTGTGTATTTATATATATGTAATACATTTAAATAAAAAAAAAAAAAATATATATATTTATAAAACAACATTTTGAATACATTAAAATAAAAATAAATAAAATAAGAATAATATAACTGAAATTATGAAATAAATACCAATATGTGATATTAAGCATCATAACTGTCTTTTTATACATAAAATAAAAATCAATAAAAATAACCGGAAAGCCTTGCACAAGTTAAAAATGCCTGCACCTGCTATTACTTGATAAATAAGGTGGATGCAAAGCAAAATAATATTAATTTCTTGCAAAAACAGTTATTTCAATATATGAAGAGTTTATTTGCAAAAACAGATTCAAACTCCGTTTCTGAAAATAAAATAAAAATCATGTCAAAATAACCCAACTGCAGTTTTTTTGAGATTCATTGAAATGCACAATTAAAAAAACATGATCTAGTTATCTATATATCATATATATATATATATACTATGCACTTCAGATAAATGCATCTGCTAAATGCATAAAAGTAATGAAATGCATTAAAACTGAATTAGGAGGTAAATACCTGCAGATGCATGAGAATAAATAACTTGATTTATTGCATGAAGACTGACTCGCATCCACACATGATTCTCCTGTTGGTTCTCGTTCCTCCCGAATGAGTAAATACACACATGTGTGTTCCTGCAGATCCTGGGCATCACTAACCCGGCGGGACAGAAGAAGTACTTCGCCGCGGCGTTCCCGAGCGCCTGTGGAAAGACCAACCTGGCCATGATGAAGCCGTCGCTGCCGGGCTGGAAGGTGGAGTGTGTCGGAGACGATATCGCCTGGATGAAGTTTGACAAAGAAGGTACGGATCAACGATGCTCAAACACATCATACTAGACCTCAAACACATCATACTAGACCTCAAACACATCATACTAGACCTCAAACACATCATACTAGACCTCAAACACATCATACTAGACCTCAAACACATCATACTAGACCTCAATCACATCATACTAGACCTCAAACACATCATACTAGACCTCAAACACATCATACTAGACCTCAATCACATCATACTAGACCTCAAACACATCATACTAGACCTCAAACACATCATACTAGACCTCAAACACATCATACTAGACCTCAAACACATCATACTAGACCTCAATCACATCATACTAGACCTCAAACACATCATACTAGACCTCAAATACGTCATACTAGACCTCAAACACGTCATACTAGACCTCAAACACGTCATACTAGACCTCAAACACGTCATACTAGACCTCAAACACATCATACTAGACCTCAAACACATCATACTAGACCTCAAACACATCATACTAGACCTCAAACACATCATACTAGACCTCAAACACGTCATACTAGACCTCAAACACGTCATACTAGACCTCAAACACGTCATACTAGACCTCAAACACGACCTCAAACACATCATACTAGACCTCAAACACGACCTCAAACACATCATACTAGACCTCAAACACGTCATACTAGACCTCAAAACACTAGACCTCAAACACATCATACTAGACCTCATCAACACTAGACCTCAAACACATCATACTAGACCTCAAACACATCATACTAGACCTACAAACACATCATACTAGACCTCAAACACATCATACTAGACCTCAAACACATCATACTAGACCTCAAGCACATCATACTAGACCTCATAAGCACATCATACTAGACCTACAAACACATCATACTAGACCTCATAAGACCTCAAACACATCATACTAGACCTCATAAGACCTCAAACACATCATACTAGACCTCAAACACATCATACTAGACCTCAAACACATCATACTAGACCACAAACACATCATACTAGACCTCAAACACATCATACTAGACCTCAAACACATCATACTAGACCTCAAACACATCATACTAGACCTCAAACACATCATACTAGACCTCAAACACATCACACTAGACCTCAAAAACACCTCAAACACATCATACTAGACCTCAAAACACATCATACTAGACCACAAACACATCATACTAGACCTCAAACACATCATACTAGACCTCAAACACATCATACTAGACCTCAAAGACCTCAAAACACATCATACTAGACCTCAAACACATCATACTAGACCTCAAACACATCATACTAGACCTCAAACACATCATACTAGACCTCAAACACATCATACTAGACCTCAAACACCTCAAACAGACCTCAACACTCATACTAGACCTAAAACACACCTACACCTCAAGCACATCATACTAGACCTAGACCAAACACAAACACATCACACTAGACCTAAAACACATCACACTAGACCTCAAACACATCACACTAGACCTCAAACACATCATACTAGACCTCAAACACATCACTAGACTCAAAACACATCACACATCATACTAGACCTCAATCACATCATACTAGACCTCAAAACAACACAAACACATCATACTAGACCTCAAACACATCATACTAGACCTCAATCACATCATACTACCTCAATCACATCATCATACTAGACCTCAATCACATCATCTAGACTCAAACACATCATACTAGACCTCAAACACATCATACTAGACCTCAACACACCTCAAACACATCATACTAGACTCAAACACACATACTCAACATCACATCATACTAGACCTCAATACACCTCTAGACCTCAAACACATCATACTAGACCTCAAGCACATCATACTAGACCTCAAACACATCATACTAGACCTCAAACACATCATACTAGACCTCAAACACATCATACTAGACCTCAAACACATCATACTAGACCTCAAGCACATCATACTAGACCTCAAGCACATCATACTAGACCTCAAACACATCATACTAGACCTCAAGCACATCATACTAGACCTCAAACACATCATACTAGACCTCAAACACATCATACTAGACCTCAACACACACACACACACACACACACACACACAGAGACACACACACATAGAGAGACACACACAGAGAGACACACACAGAGACACACACACACACACACACACAGAGACACACAGGCACACACACACACACACACACACACACACACACACACACACACACACATACACACACACATAAATGGAAAGCTGGTTTTGTGCTCCAGGGTCATATGAGCTATTACTGTAATCATAACTGCTCATTCACTGATCTGTTCGAAGGCAATCTCAGAGCCATCAACCCAGAGAACGGCTTCTTCGGTGTGGCGCCAGGAACCTCCGTCAAGACCAACCCGAACGCCATGGCCACCATCCACCAGAACACCATCTTCACCAACGTGGCCGAGACCAGCGGCGGCGGGGTTTACTGGGAGGGCATGGACGAGGATCTGCCGGCCGGCGAGACGCTGACCTCCTGGAAGAACCGGCCGTGGACGCCGGAGGACGGTAAGGTCTCGTCTCAATCAGAGTCCTCTGCACAATCTGACCCTGCTGCAGCCGGGAATTCACACTTAACATGGACATGAAAGTGCACAATCCAAACTTACACTATTATAATTCAGTTTGTGATGTGATCCAGTCTGTCTGGAACGAGATGAAGAAACAAGACGGACTAAACCGACGCTTCAAGAAACCTGCTTTAAACACAAAGATGCTCATAACAATAGAAGATAATTCTATTTTTGATAGCATCCTCATTTTACCACTTAAACTGCTCCTATTATGGGTTATGACAGGTTCATATGTTGGTTTCGGGACATGCATGAAGATCAAAAAACACTTATGCATTTATTTGTATCTTATTTGCTCCCAAACGATTCATGTTTCCAAGCCCCTCCTCCGCGTGACGCTGCTCTGCTCTGATTGGTCGATTTCATTTAAAGCAGAGCGCAGTGTTACTTTGTGTACAGCGTTACCTTCAAAAGCTGCAACAAGTGGGCGGGATTATGCAAATGTTTCAACATCAAACACTTGTGATTGGTTTAAAAACGACTCGTTTCAATGATTCAGAGTCGAGTGTTTGTTTATGAGAGACCATAACTTTATACACGGAGCACTTTCAGATTTATCACTTTTCTGGGTGATTTTATTCACTCTGCATGAAATATCATCTTCAGAAATACATCATAGGGGCACTTTAAGTGTCTAAAGCGCTGTAGTTTCTCAGGAAGCGTCAGTTCTTCTGGATTTAGTCCGTCTTGGTTTGTTCTGTCACTCCAGACATCTCACCGATTATTACAATTAATGGCAAACACTGATATTTCCCACCGACACACTCCAGCAAAAGATACAAATAACTGACTTCAACCCGTTTCTAGCTGCTGGAAATACGAGTGTTTTAATCATTTTGGCCAGCGCTGTATATAAAGAGACTATTGATCGTTTTCGGTCACGTGCAGCACAAGCTGTCAATATTTCCCAGACGCAAATACTTAAATCACCTCTGAAAAGAATAAAACAGTTTTTACTGAACAAAATGCTAGTTTTGGCCATTCGCGATGCATATTAAGCACCTACGGCAATATTTAAACAATCATAAACAGTGCCACAAAATGTTTTAAAGTGTCGTAATATATTAAAACGGTAAAATCAAATACAGTTATCTATAACGACATATACTAACGACTATATTAATGATGCATAGTTTACAGATGAGGCCGATTTAACGGGAAACTTTGCATATTATTTTATTGCATATTAATATTTTTTCTATAGCATGTTATATTCTAAATAAACTTATTGCAAAACTTATATAAATATATAAAATATGCTGTTTCTATATAAAAATTACAAATATTGTTTCTATAGCATGTTATATTCTAAATAAACTTATTGCAAAACTTATATAAAAATGCTGTTTCTATATAAAAATTACAAATATTGTTTCTATAGCATGTTATATTATAAATAAACTTATTGGAAAACTTATATAAATATGCTGTTTGTATATAAATAGAAAAATATTGTTTCTATAGCATGTTATATTATAAATAAACTTATTGGAAAACGTATATTAATATATAATATATGCTGTTTGTATATAAAATGAAAAATATTGTTTCTATAGCATGTCATATTATAAATAAACTTATATCAAAAATGCTGTTTCTATATAAAAATGAAAAATATTGTTTCTATAACATGTTATATTCTAAATAAACTTATATCAAAAATGCTGTTTCTATATAAAAATGAAAAATATTGTTTCTATAACATGTTATATTATAAATAAACTTATTGCAAAACTTATATAAATAATGCTGTTTCTATATAAAAATGAAAAATATTGTTTCTTTGTTTTTTATTCTCTAGCCGTTTTAGAGTGAAACATGTTTTATAATTATTTTTTTTTTAACTTTGCACGTTGTGTTTATATTCTTGCCTGTACAAAATATACATCATTAATAGTATTAATCTGGCCTTTTGATATCTGCGTTTTACCACATGATGCAATCAGTCAGTGTACGATGCTATAAGAGCGTGACGTGATGTGGTTTCGTCTCGTCTGCAGGAGAACCCTGCGCTCATCCGAACTCACGCTTCTGCACGCCGGCCGCTCAGTGTCCCATCATCGACCCGCAGTGGGAGTCTCCGGAGGGCGTCCCGATCGAGGCGCTGGTGTTCGGCGGACGGCGTCCGCAGGGGGTCCCTCTGGTCTACGAGGCCCTCAGCTGGGCTCACGGAGTGTTTGTGGGAGCCGCGCTGAGATCCGAAGCCACGGCGGCCGCCGAACACAGAGGTCAGATCACAGGTCACATCCCACGCAGGGCTATCACCGGCTACTGTGAGCTCGGGTCGTTAGGCAAGACGGTCGCTCTCGTTAGTGCAGAATAACCCTGTTTAACAGCAGAATGTGTCGAAGAATGCTGCGCAGAAAATTCACAGATTAGATAATCAAAATCAGCAAATCATGCCAAAACATAATCCTAATATATATATACAGCAATAAACGTATTGAAAAACTTATATAAAAATATGGTGTTTTTATATGAAAATGAAAAATATTGATTCTATAGCATGTTTTATTATAAATAAACTTATTGCAAAACTTATATAAATATATACAAATATGCTGTTTCTATATAAAAAGAAAAATATTGTTTCTATAGCATGTTTTATTATAAATAAACTTATCGCAAAACTTATATAAAAATATAAAAAATATGCTGTTTCTATATAAAAATGAAAAATATTGTTTCGATAGCATGTTATATTCTAAATAAACTTATTGTAAAACTTAAAATATGTTGTTTCTATAGATCTAAAACATACTAATATTATTTCTGTAGCATGTTATATTATAAATATGTATATAAATAAACATATATATATACATTTTAATATTGCAATATAAGACAAACTATTTTGTGTATCTAGTGCAAAATACATTTATTAAAGGAAATGGGGGTGAAATATTAAAATGACCATAAAAACACACCTGTGCCAATTTTTATGCAGCTTGCAATAACACAAAGGTGGCACAAGGGTCAAGTACTAAAGCAGTGCATGAAATAAAGCACTTGGCTCACACTGTGACTATTATTAAAAGACTTGTGTGTGTTCTCAGGTAAAGTGATCATGCACGACCCGTTCGCCATGCGTCCGTTCTTCGGCTATAACTTCGGTCAGTATCTGCGTCACTGGCTGAGTATGGAGCAGCGGCCCGACGCCAAACTGCCCAAGATCTTCCACGTCAACTGGTTCCTCAAGAGCTCCTCCGGAGGCTTTCTGTGGCCCGGATACGGCGAGAACATCCGTGTGCTGCAGTGGATGTTCGGCAGGATCGACGGCTCGGCCGGAGCCGTGTGCACCGCGGTCGGACTCGTCCCCTCGGCCGGCGCTCTGAACCTCCACGGCCTGCCGGAGGACCTGGACCTCGCCGAGCTCTTCCGCATCTCAGCAGACTTCTGGAGGCAGGAGGTGGAGGACATCCGAGCGTACTTCCAGCGCGAGCTCAACGAAGACCTGCCTGAAGAGATGGAGACGCAGCTGGAGCTGCTGGAGCGGAGACTCGGACCGGACCGGACCGGACTCGGAGCGCTTAGACCGGATCGTGTTCTTACTCAGGCTTGCGTTCTCTGAACATGGTCCAAGTTGGGTTCGTTTTCGCTGAAGACACGGAAACATTCCAGCCAGAGCACGAGAAAACATCACGTTTAGGCTTTGATTTAAGATTGAGATTTGTACCTGTTTTAAGCAAAAACTAACTTATTTTTTTAAGCAAACAAGACATAATATCTTGTGCAATAAATGCATCTTGATTCAAGAACGTTTCGATATTTATCTTATAAAACAAGCATTTATTGCAGCGTCATATCTCAATTATTTTCACACTTAATATTTATGTCTTGTTTTATAATATAAATATATAAACATTGTTGAATCAAGCTGCATTTATTGCACAAGTAAAATTATTTAAGATATTACGTCTTAAAAAAAATAAAACAATTGTTGGTTTTTGCTTAAAACGATAAATAAGATGATTTTTCTTGCTCCATTGGCAGATATTTGTACTTGTTTTAAGCAAAAACTAACCAAAATGTGATGTTTTTTCAGTAAACAAGACGTAATATCTTGTGCAATAAATGCATCTTGATTCAAGAATGCTTAGATATTATTAATATTATAAAACAAGACAGAAACACGAAGTGAGAAAATCATTTTCTGCAGTGCATCAGATATATATCGCTGAAAAAAGGGATGTTTTTTGTGTTTTTGTCCAAATTTTGATCGTTTTTGCTTAAAAGATGTAAATATATATATCTGCCAATGTGGGAAGAAAAATCATAATGTTTAGGCTTTGAATTAAGATTGATATTTTACCATATTGGCAGATTGTTTGAACATAATTTTGATAATTTATTCAGAAAATAAAGACATAATATCTCGAGTGAAATAGTTTCATCTCGATTCAAGACTTTATTGATATTTATATTATATTTGTGCTGATATTTTGAGCCTGATTTGAGTCTGATACTGAAGCCGTGAGGAAGAGTGTGTTATTTAACCGTATACATTATTAATGCATATATCAATATTCACATTTATATATTCATCTGGAGATTTATAGCTAAGGACTTGAACCATGTAAATTATTTTTGTATTTCTATGATGGCTTTTGACGCAAGTCTTCCGAGATATTAATAAAGTTATTTAAACGTTTATCCAGTGTTTGTGTTTTTCGAGTGTTACAGAGAATTATTCATATTTTAATACAGTTATGTGTGACATAAACATAAATGTGTGACATAAACACATCATAACTTCCAGAAACATAGGAAATATGAAAAATAATAATTAGCCCTTCCACAAATTAAAGTCTTAAATCTGAGCGGAAAGTCTCAAAGTCATAAAGATTACTGGAGATATTAATATCTTTCTGAGAAACTGAATGAAATTAAATGAGTTTATGATTAAAACATGATTTATGAAACCCTTTGGCAGATATTTGCTGGGTTTAATCATAAATAGCTCAATTTTAACGAGACTTTGTACGTGTGACTCTTAAAAACAAGCCAAGATCTGCTCCATGTTCTCGGCTTTAATTTATTTATTAATTCTACTGAACATATTTCACATTCATAAATGCTAAATTGTCTTTTTATGGTTTTGTTGACTGAAATATGTATATATATATATATATATAGACAGACTCTTGTGAATTAGAAAGCTGTACGAACTGACAGTTTGTGAACATTACAATATATTTATAATATATATTTTATATATATTCATTTTTATATATTGCATTTTTATATTTTACCCGGCAACTTTTTTATTTTATTTGTAATTTGTCTTTCTATCTTTTTTATTTTCTTATTTTAAATGTTTTTTCTTGATAACATGTTGTATATTATTCCTCCTTGAATAAAAAACTATAAATAACAATACTACTAAAATAATAATAATAAAAACACACCAATGAACTAACAGCAGCAGAGCAGAGGCGTGTCGGGACTTCGACCAATCAGAGCGTCCCTGGCGGAAGGACACGCCCCCTCAGGCCTCTTTCATTCAGATTCAGATCATCACAAATTAAACTGAATTAACTCTGCAGACATATTAGATATTGGTGATTAAAGCATATCTAATATTAATAAACCAAGCAGCAAAGTTTTATGCACTGCGGATTTAATATTTGATGTCAGTCAAATCAGCTGAAATATTATTATTTCTTTTTTCTTTTTTTTATGGACAGAAACTGTGCTTATCAACACATTTATGCAAATAATTAATATTTACATTCATGCTTTTATCCAAATCAGTGGTTCAAATGCAACAATATTCATATAATATACAACGCCAGCTGTATAGACAACTAGATTATTATTTTTATTTAATTGTATTTTTGGTAATTAATCATAATTTTATAACTGCAAAAACTACTCAAGCAATGTTTTAATATTTAATACTTATTCAAGACAACATGAGTAAAAATATATGACTTATTCATTTATTTATTAATGGCGCTAATTAAAAAAATTTTTTTGTTTATTACAGTTATTGCTGCAGTGAAAGAAGTGTAAAGAAATATGATGCATGCAAAAAATTAATTTCTTTAAATATTTTTCTCTGTATAAATATGGAAAGTTATTAAATCAAGATGCATTTATTTTACAAAGTAACATGACTTTTTATTTTTTTAAATGCAAAAATCTAAGTTTTTGCTTAAAACACATTAAACAAATAATAATCTCGTTTAGGCTTTGAATTAAGATGATTTTTCTTACCGCACACAGATATTTTTGCATGTTATAAGAAAATATTGATTATAATTTTTTCTGAAAACAAGACCTAATATCTGAAGTAATCTGATCCCAGGAATGTTTCTATATTTACACTACTATGTATTTGATGATTGTAATGTTGAGATGTAATGCTGTATTGATTCGTTCGGTCAGTCACTGGTCAGTGTTTGCTCGTGTGACGTCCGCAGCAGGGCATGCTGGGTAACTGGTCCGCAGCAGGGCATGCTGGGTAACTGAGGCTCATGTAAGGTCAGCACAAGTACAGTACGCATGTTGGATGACGGAGAAACCAGAGCAAAGATCAGGATTCATTCAGTCATTACGTAACAAGCACAGCTTTCAAACAGCACCAAACCAGTCGTGTAAGGTCTTGTGAAATTGAGATTTAATACATAAGCTTTCCATTAATGCATGGTTTGTTATGTAATATTTGGGAATCTGAGGGAGCAAAAACATCAAAATATTACGAAAATCATCTTTAAATTTCTTAGCCATGCATATTAATAATCAATAATTAAGTTTTGATATATTTACGGTTGGACATTTTTAGCTGTATTTCAATTGCATATTAAACGTCCATACATGCATCGTTATATGAACAAACTAATAAACATCACGCGATTCATGCATGAAATATTGATGTAATATGACTAATAACAGGTTTTCTGATCTAAAGGTTTTAAATGTTACTTTTTCAGAACGTTCAGAGAACATTAAAGTAACATTCTGTGATACATTGTAATGTTCACAACAACATTTGACCTTTTAACGAAGCCTTTGACACACACATATTAATCATAAAATAGCTTTTTAAGTATAATTGTGCTTGCAAATGTATATAAAAAGAAATCATTCCTTAATATCAAAATGCTTTTGTCAGCTATACTGACCGTGTTTATTGGTATTGATTCCAAGCAGTCTGAATACATGCATTTTGAAAAGATGATTGTTTAAATATAACCAAATAGACGCAAGTCTTTGCTGTCTGACTCAGAAATGTGATCAAGTCCAGTCTCTTCAGGAACAACATGTTTTCAGCTCTTATCAGACGGATTCTGGAGAAGTGAACACGCTGTTCCTCTCGCTCTCTCTAGAGTTGACACGCACCAATAACTGTTTAACAGAGATTTCAACACTCCAGACCAGCTTTATGAGTCCAAACGTCTGAATCACTCATACTTGATCCGGTTTGAGTCGAGAACAAACTCCTGCAGTCCTGCTCACTAATAACACTTTATTCTGATCCTCCACTTTAGACAGTCAACTAACTATCTTTATAACTACATGTCAACTAGCAGTCATTAGTAGAG
>JAPDDN010000243.1:0-2500 GCA_027422405.1 Ptychobarbus kaznakovi | reverse complement strand
TACCTCATCATCATCATCATGCATACACGGTCACTTCCTGTCATCTGCCACCTGATTGGCTGACGGGGGGGCATGTGACACACTGGCATCTCACAGGGAACAAACGGCCGTCTCTGTAAAGGGAAGACATCACGCCGCAGCTGGAGAGAGAACCACCCACGGGTAGTTAGTTACCAACTAACTAGACTGGAATACAAACAGTCGCATTAAAGTCTACTCTCAGACGATTAGATAGATTTTGAAAAATATAGCATAAAAAATGGCAAACAAATCATTCTGAGTATCTATGACTAAAAATAACAACATACAGGTAAGTTAGTTACTAACTAACCAGTTTGGAATTTAAACAATCGGATAAAAGTTTGCATTTGGACAATTCCTTCAGTCGTAAAATGGAATATTTACTGTATTATTCAAAAAGGCAAACTAATGATTCTGAGCATCTATGACTAAAATATAATACAAATAACAACCTACGGGTAGTTAGTTACTAACTAACCATTTTGGAATTTAAACAATCGGATAAAAGTCTGCATACGGCCAGTTACTCCATTATAATATGGAATTTATATTATAAAAAAGCACATGAATCATTCTGAACATCTATGACTAAAATATAATAAACCAAATGACCCATGGGTAGTTAGTTACCAACTAACTAGTCTGGAATTCAAAAAGTCGGATTAAAGTTGATTATAAAGTTATAATGTGGAATATATATTATAAGAACAGAACATGAATCATTCTGAACATCTATGACTAAAAATTAATAAAAATAACAACATACAGGTAAGTTAGTTACTAACTAACCAGTTTGGAATTTAAACAATCAGGTAAAAGTTTGCAGTTGGACAATTCCTTCAGTCGTAATATGGAATATATACTGTATTATTAAAAAAGGCAAACTAATGATTCTGAACATCTATGACTAAAATATAATAAAATAACAACCCACAGCTAGTTAGTCACCAACTAACTAATTCTGGATTTAAACAGACAGATTAAAGTCTGCATTTGGCCAGATATAATATGGGATGTATGATATAAAAATGACAAATTAATGATTGTGAACATTTATGAGTAAAATGTAATAAAAATTACCCATGGGTAGTTAGTTGCCGCTAACTAGTTTGGGTATTAAAACAGCCAGATTAAAGACTGCATATGGCCAGTTACTCAGTTATAATATGGAATTACATATGTTAGAAATGGCAAACTTTATTACTCTAAACATATATTGCTAAAACATAAAAAAAGAATGAACCATGGGTAGTTAGTTACCAACTAACTAGTCTGGAATTTAAAAAGCCAGATTAAAATCTGCTTTCAGTCGATTATACAGTTATAATGTGGAATATATATGATAAAAACAGCACATTAATAATTCTGAACATCTATGACTAAAATATAATTAACAGAATGACCCATGGGTAGTTTAGTTAGTTACCAACTAACTAGTTTGGGTATTGAAACAGCTAGATTAAAGACTGCATATGGCCAGTTACCCAGTTATAATAAAGAATTACAGATAAATATAATAAGCAGAATGACCCATGGGTAGTTAGTTACCAACTAACTAGTCTTGAATCTAAAAAAGCCGGATTAAAGTCTGCTTTCAGTCAATTATACAGTTATAAAGTGGAATATATATGATAAGAACAGCACATGAATCATTCTGAACATCTATGACTAAAACAATGATACAGAATGACCGTTAAGACTCAACTAGGTTCAGTTTAACACGACTCGTTGAGTTTCTCTCTCCAGCTGTTGACTTCTGTTAGCAGCGGTTCTCTGGAGTCAAACCGAACACGGCAAAATCCGGACCGATATTCCCCGAGCGCACAGACGAGCGCAGACCGAATCATGGGATTCACTATTTGGCAGCGAGTGAATCAGATTGTGTTCGACTAAAGATTCGTTGTGATTCAGAATCAGAGCGGCTGTCTCTTTAGTGAAGCTCAAGATCGTTACGGATCCCATTCAGCTCTGCGTGCCTCGTCCGATCAGGGAGCAGTTGCATATTCGTTTGCTTTAGTGCTCGTTAACTCCTAACGAATCCGGCGGCTACAGCTCGTCGACTGTGTTCCTCCCACGAGTCGGTAAAGTGCTATAAGAGACGCTGCGTGTTGCGTCACAGCTGAGCAGAAGAAGTCCTTTACGCTCTAAACATCATTGATTGTGAATCTAGAAATACGTGTAAGAAACCGAAGCTAACACTAGTTAATCTAGTTGAGTCTCTAGAACTCTGCGCGGCTGATTCAGATTTGTTCAGTCGAGCTGTGAAGCATTAGTTAAGCAGAGTTAACCAGTTAACTCACTCACACTCATCATTAACAAGCATCCACGCTATCACAAGCTGAGACCTGTCATATCGTTATATTAAAAATAGTGCAATTTTAGACATTTATATAAATAACTCTAAAACCGTGCTTTTAAGTTTTCCATATTCATGTATATAATTTAATAGTACCAACACACACACACACACACCAACGCA
>JAPDDN010000475.1:0-98895 GCA_027422405.1 Ptychobarbus kaznakovi | reverse complement strand
CCGGCCCGGGTCTGAACTATGACGTGAAAATTGGCCCGATCGAAGCCGGTCGGGGCGGGCTGAAATGCAGGGCTCTAGCGTTCCCCTCGGTAGAAATCAGTTCTCCCTCGGGGGCCCCTCCATCGTCGGGCCTTAGAATCGTCCTAACCTTTCCCCCCCTTACGGCGCCTGGGTGACAGATCACTGTTGTAGCTCAGTTCAGCAAGTCTCTTTGCCTTTAATACACGTTATAGCACCAAATAAACATGAATGAACATCAGAAGGTGTTGAAAGCTATAGTACAACTAGAAAATGTCTCATATAACAGCTCAATCAGTGCTTCATCCATGGAAAAACACCAATAAAACAGCTTAGTGAACAATGTCACTTAACATTGCATTTACCTTGGGAAAGTTATCCAGTGTTCCACAGTTGGTTAGTTCGCTCTAAAGGTCATTGCACAATAAGTCCGACATTTTCATATGCATCTTTTCATATTTTTTATCCTAAATATTTGTCACGGACAGAAACCTTGCAAACTGAATTCAATGCATATTAATGAGTCCATTGTGTAAAAAATTATAACACCGTTAATAATGGAGTCTTCAAGCAGTGAGGATTATTTTTTGTCCTCTTGCTTCTTAAAAAGAGGAAAAGAAAGGAAATATTGGGTCCATCCAATCCTGAGATTCCCCTCATTATCAAGGAGCAGCGGGATAATCGCGGGCAATCAGTGGGATGTTTTGCTAGCGATACTAGAGCCACATATTTAAAAGAAGACCACCAGTTTCTGTGAACTCGGTGTGCACGGATCGATATGGTGCTTTGTGCTGCGAGACGAAGTAAATTACTTGACAATCACCATTCTGGATTTTGGCATCCGCTTGAACGGTGGCTCTGAATTGTAAAAACACCTCTCAAAATGCTTGCTAAGATGTGAAAAAATGCAGAAAATCGACACCATTTTTTTTTTATGACGGACGAAAGTTTAGGAGACAATGTGTAAATGTGATTGGCATTAAATGTGGTCGTAATAATTTTTCAACGTGCAAAAATGTCAGACTCAATGTGCAATGACCTTAAACACTAGAGGAGCTTAATTACTGTTAATTAAATGTGTATGTTTGAAATAAATCTGTCATGAAGACCATTTTTTTATGAAAACTACCTTATGTGCAACTGAGTTGTATACAAATATTTTATTTAAGTGTGATTTATTTTATCTGAAAATAAATAGAATGGAGCAGTTTTGTTGTTAATTTTAACATGTAATATTATGTACCAAATGAGACGGTTTCCTGAATAGTTTATTTATTTATTTAGGCATTAGTTGAGATTGATTGTTTTTCCTTAAGATAACTAAACACAACAGTATCTGTATCCAGCTTTATTCGTATTTTGAATAACTGTGTTTTTTATTTTCAGTTTTTTGTAATTTTAGTAACTTTGTTTTTATATTTATTACTTTATTTGTATTTAATTTCAGTACTGCAGCTTCTACTTTTTAAATGTCTAATTTTCGTTTTTTTTTTATTTTTTTTATTTTATTTAATATTTCATTTTATATTTCATAATTATACGGTCACAAAAACCTCCCCCCTGTTCTCCGGTCGCTCCTTTCACTCCTGCTGTCTAATGATGATGATTTTCCTAAATTGATGGATTAAGAAATGATGAATATTTCTGCTAACAGCACAAAATAAACTGCTACCAAACACGCTCTGCTGCTTGGTATATTTATTTTATTTTCACCTACATCATAATGTTCCTCAGTTGACCTTTAAAGTCTTGCCATTGTGTTTACTAAAATGTAGGCCATGCCTTGCCCATCTATAGCCTGTGGCTATATTTATATTGATTTTTCATAAAATAAATTCACAGGTCATACATTTATTTCAGAGGCGTATGAGGGGAGATATCTGATAAAATAGGAGCAGATCCAGATCCAGCTTGTTCTGACAAAATTAAGTCTTGCTGATTCAATAAGAAAAGAGCAATGGATTTACAAAAATCATTGTAGTTTTAAGAAGTGTTTTCTCACCATTTCAAGTCTGCATCAACTACACATACATTTTTGTATTTGAATTATCCCTCAGTAGCAGGTCATGTGTTACTCTGTCTATACACAAAACTCATGTTATTTCTTCTTTTTTTCTCTAATGCGATTTCCAAACTTTTTTTGTCAGCCAAACCTTATTCAACTTATATTTACTTGAAGTCCCATGAGATTGAAGGTAATAAGATAAGAATCAAGTAAGTTGATGAAAACAATGGCAACTTTGAGCAATGTTGCCCAGAAAATTGCATGTGTTATAATCGTCTAACGCCTGATTCACACATACTTTGTTTGCGTTGCGTCTTTTTTTCGTACCCATGTTATCGGATCAGAGCATTCACATTGCACGCGGTTGCAGTCCGGCAGTGCGTTGCAGGAGCAGTGTGGCTGCAGCAGTGCCAACGCTATCTCACGGCAATTCGTACATGTTTTACGAGGTGGCTAATTCAGACGACCTCACTCGTACGATTTAGGACGATTTGTCTAAACCCCAGTGACGGGTAGGCTTAGGGGCGGGGATAGGTGTAGGTAAATCGCACAAATTCATACAAATTGGCAACTCGTAAAATACATACAATTAGCAAATCTTATGAATTTGTACGAGTGAGGTTGTACAAATTCGTATGAATTAACCACCTCGTAAAATATGTATGAATTGCCGTGAGATCGGGCTGGCAGTGCAGCTATCGTTTCCGCACAGAGTCTATTTTTGCTGTGCTGCATGCACTGAATTAAATTGACAGCGCTTTGTTCACGGTAAAAATTAACATGTATTGACATGGAAATGTAGTCATTTCACAATAAATAGATATAATTAAAGTCTACTGTGTTTAACAGGTTGTTTGGCTAGGTTTAAAACAAATAAAAATGCACTTTTATATAAACAAGGCAACATATGCACTTGTGTCTTATGGAGGTAGAAAAAGAAAGTTCTTTAAGAACCGCAGGACTGTTTGTAATTAAGATTTAAAGCAATCTAGGAGCAGGGATACACAACATGTTGACACAAATAATAACCAAAGAGGACAGAACAGAAATGGGGAGAATTTATACAAAAGCAAGAGAGAGAGAGACTAATTAAATAACTGAATGAACACAGGTGAACAGAATAACTAATCAGAGCAACTCAGGCAAACTAGGTCAAAGGAACAAAGACAGGAGATCAGGAACAGGGAAAAACACAACTAAGTCCATTACCGTTTATTTTTTACTTTAAATTATTAATTTTAATTGTAAAATTTTATTTAGCACATTGCTAGCATGATTTCACACATCACTTGCATGATTTTACACATTACTAGCATGTTGCATAATTTAGCACATTGTTAGCATGTTTTATCACATTTCTTACACGTTGCTAGCATGACTTTTCACATTACTAACATGATTTAATACATTTGTAACATTACTATAAGCATGATTTAGCACATTGCTAGCATGTTTTAACATGTACTAGAACAATTTAGTACATTGCCAACATTTTTCTAGCATGTTCCTAGCTTCTAGCAGGGAGTGAAATAAGTATTTGACCCCTTCGTAAAACATGACTCAGTACTTGGTGGCAAAACCCTTGTTGGCAATCACAGAGGTCAGACGTTTCTTGTAGTTGGCCACCAGGTTTGCACACATCTCAGGAGGGATTTTGCCCCAGACTTCTTTGCAGATCCTCTCCAAGTCATTAGGTTTCGAGGCTGACATCTGGCAACTCGAGCCTTCAGCTCCCTCCACAGATTTTCTATGGGATTCAGGTCTGGAGACTGGCTAGGCCACTTCAGGACCTTAATGTGCTTCTTCTTAAGCCACTCCTTTGTTGCCTTGGCCGTGTGTTTTGGGTCATTGTCATGCTGGAATACCCATCCATGACCCATTTTCAATGCCCTGACTGGTTTAATGCCCTGACCCTGGCGGTACATGTCCCGTCCATCGTCCCTTTGATGCGGTGCAGTTTTCCTGTACCCTTAGCAGAAAAACACCCCCAAAGCATAATGTTTCCACCTCCATGTTTGACGGTGGGGATGGTGTTCTCGGGGTCATAGGAAGCATTCCTCCTCCTCCAAACACAGAGAGTTGAGTTGATGCCAAAGAGCCTGATTTTGGTCTCATCTGACCACAACACTTTCACCCAGTTCTCCTCTGAATCATTGGCAGACTTCAGACGGGCTGTACATGTGCTTTCTTGAGCAGGGGAGCTTCTGGGCGCTGCATGAGTTCAGTCCTTCACGATGTAGTGTGTTACCAATTGTGTTCTTGGTGACTATGGTCCCAGCTGCCTTGACATCGTTGACAAGATCCTCGCGTGTAGTTCTGGGCTGATTCCTCACCGTTCTCATGATCATTGAAACTCCACGAGGTGAGATCTCGCGTGGAGCCCCAAACTGAGGGAGATTGACGTTATTTTGTGTGTTTCTTCCATTTGCGAATAATCACACAACGTTGTCACCTTCTCACCAAGCTGCTTGGCGATGGTCTTGTAGCCCATTCCAGCCTTGTGTAGGTCTACAATCTTGTCCCTGACATCCTTGGACAGCTCTTTGGTCTCGGCCATGGAGGAGATTTCAGAATTTGATTGATTGATTGCCTCTGGGGACAAGTGTCTTTTATACAGGTAACAAGCAACACTCAGCTCGTTAACTGTAAAAAAAGACACCTGGGAGCCAGAAATCTTGCTGATTGGTAGCAGATCAAATACATATTTCACTCATTAAATGCAAATAAATGTATAACTTTTTTTAAATGCATTTTTTGATTTTTGTTGTTGTTATTCTGTCTCTCGCTGTTAAAATAAACCTACCGTTAAAATTATAGACTGATAATTTCTTTGTCAGTGGGCAAGCGTACCAAATCAGCAGGGGATCAAATAATCCCTCTGCATTTTGCTTAATATATTGAAATATTATAAAGGAAGAAAAGATAAAGACGAAGTAATCTTTTTCACTTGCGATCTAGTTAAGTGCTGTTCTAAATTCACATCACTTCTGTCAGAGTTTCTTCTCTGTAACCTTTTTCCTTTTGCACCCTTCAGCTCTCCGCTAACACTGTTTGCCCTGCGGCCGGCGAGCTGCTGCTGGAAAGCTGCCTCTGACCCAAGCAATTCAATTAGAGCCATTATAAAGTGATTGAGAGAGGATCAGACCGTCCTCCAAAGTACATGCATATTTAATTCCTCCACACACACCATCAAAAACTCAAATGGAACAATGTTTGCGTCTAGACTGGCGGTAATAGAAGACAAACCGCTGCTGGAGAAGATGGATCTGCTGGACGAGAGCGCTGCGGTCAAACTGCGCTGGGTTTGGTGGCAGATTTGGGCGTTTCACAAAGAGGACCTGGAGTTCAGAAGATCTGGTTTTAGCATTTCATCCTCAGTGAGAATGTGTACCAAGAGACCATCGCCCAAGTGGTGCCTGGTAAATCAGCTTCTCAACCACTATATTACTATATAGTGAGTCAAAAGTATAGCGTACCACTCACACTGCTACCAAGTCAATGCAAAAATTGTATAAATGATATAAGCCTGATGATAGCAGTCTTTCTATAGTAGGCTACAGTTCATCTGATCTACTGGTCAAGCCATTTAACTTTTTTAATTATAATTTTTTAACCTATATAACCTATAGGACACCAACATCACGGCAGTGAAATTACACAATTCTCCATTCAATTTACAATCACAGCAACAACTAATATTAGCCCATAACAAATAAAAAGTTAAAACATAAAGACAACAATAAACAGTCAATAATAAAATAAGAACAAAGTACAAGCAATAGCAAAAAATACATACAATAGAACATACAAATTAAATAGGCTAAACAAAAATAGTACCTCACAGTGCTTGTGAAAATTGTATGTAGTGAATATACACGGATGTGACTCTTACAATATGACATTTAAACCAAATGGTTATATTGTTATGGAAATAACCCAATAAAGGTTAAGAATAACCCAACAAGTGATCCCATATGTTTAATGCAGAAATTGGTTATATTAAACAACCAAATTAATATTAGAGTGTAGGCAATTACAATACAATTTGTATATTTTTATTGTTTATTTACATGTTATTTTTAATTCTTCTTTTTATTATCTGTGTTTTTTTTCTGTTGCTGTCATTCTGTTGCATTGCGGTAGCTTCTGTCACGAAAACGAATTCCTCGTATGTGTAAACATACCTGGCAATAAAGCTCATTCTGATTCTGATTCTGAAATAGGATAACTTAATTAATATGTGTTTCTTGCTAGCTATATTTCATATGCATAAACATACATCTCAAAGTTGACAGGTATAGAAACAAAATCTAAAATTCTGTTAATACTTAGTTTTTTTGCTAGTGAACCAAAACAAACTTGTATCCAATCAGCAGTAAGGGGCGTGTCTACTCATGATGTGGGGGAGAGAGCGCTCAGTGCACTGGACGGACATTAGCTGAGCCAAGCGACGACAGAAAGATAGAGATGGCGGATAAAAAAACAAAAGAAGAAACGTCTGCGGAACAAAAGAAGGCTTACACTACCCTGGACGCGACAAAGCGACCGTTGAAATTTAGTTTTGTTTGTGTCAATATTTCATAAACAGAACGTGGCAGCAGTTTACTGTCGGGATTTGTCGTGTGGCGCGGCACGGCATCCAGTGTGGACAGCATCACTGATTATAATGAGTTCTATAGTATTTTGTCGCCCTGCGCCGCTCGCGTCCGGTGTTATAAGGAAAGAAGTAGGACCAGTGTAAACATCGGATCAGCTTTCCAGCGCTGGAGAGAACTCAAGGAGCGGGAAGGCCTGGGATTGACGCCGAGGCTGCTTTGTTTCTTCTCGATAGGTGAGTAACATTAGTTTTGCTTGGTTTCACAGAACTAGTCGTTGCCGTACGTATGTGTGGGGCAGTGCTATCAAAATAGGGGCAAGACCCTTTTTTTTGGGGGGGGGGGGAGGTTGTTGTTTTGGTGATTGCAAATGTGAACATTGGCTTCCAGAAATCTCTTACCTCACCTTTAATATGAGGAGTTGCACCTCAAAATACATGTTAGATGGAAACATTGTGTATTATGATCGAGTTTTTAACTTAATTAACTATATTTTAAATAGTTTGAGCTGCAGTTCAGTTGGTGACAGTTCAACAGGAAATCATTGAAAGCATGCTTTGAGTGAATGTTACATTTATCAGTATTGTTATAAAATATTTGAGAAGTTATTGCTGACATGGTGATGGCCATCGATTCAGTCCAGAGACTCGGTTTCTGTGCACAGGTATCTGTACTAACACTGATCAGTTCAACTAAACATAGAAATCATGACAGAAAGAAAGATGCTCTAACTCAAATATGAATTCAGTCCTCTGAAGTATATTATTGGTCTGGCTGTACTATTATTCTCACATTAATTGCACATTATTTTGTTGTCTTTCCTTCAATAGGAGTGAATGTGTTAATCTTAAATAAATAAATGAATACAAAAATTTATATATTAAGATTATATTCTGAAATGCATAATGTTTTTAATATTAAACAATAATCAAATTAAATATTTTAACTGATTTAGTCTTGATTCTAATGCATCATATACATAGGCTTTATTAAATCTCTCTGTAAAAGCTGTTCCCTGCAGCAGTGAACTGCACATATTAAAATAAATAGAATATATATTAATATCAGATTTTTAAATGTAGAGTATTTTATTATATTAAATTAGCCCTGATTCTAATGCATTAAACTCACAGGTTTTCTTGATCGTGTCTGTAAATCGTTCCTAGCAGCGGTGCACTGCAGCTCATGCAGCCTCAGATAATGGAGTTTAGTGACTCGTAGTCCGACTGTAATCTCACCGATGAGAGCGACTGAAAATGTCACTGCCGAGAGGACAGAGACACGATGAGGAGAGAAATGCAATATCGCTGAGAGACAGAGCAGTTAAAGGCCAATTTGTGTGTCCAGAGTTGGACGAGGAGGAGGAGGAGGAGGAGGAGGAGGAGGAGGCCACTGCATGATGGAGAACTTCACTGCGCTTCACCTCTGACTGCATCTCCATTACAGGAAAATCACACACAGTCACACGGCGATGGGCAAGATCATGTTCATAGCGTTCAAGAAAAACACTGAGCCCTCAGAACTAATTTATTGTTCAAAGTTATAAAAAAGGAAACCTCACTACCCTGATGCTATTGGTCAAAATGGGACCGTTTCAAGATTTAAGGCCAAAAATTAAGGTATTTTACACTGCATAAAACTGTATGTTTGACAGTCATCTCCAATGATTGATTCAAGATTTTGTTAGTCACATATATATATGTACAGAATACCACTTATCAGCTGCTTACATTTACATTTATTCATTTAGCAGACGCTTTAATCCAAAGCGACTTACTATTGGAGAATACATCAAGCGGTTCTTCTTAAAGAGGCAACGGGACGTTTCAGGCATCGATCAAATAAGCACAAGCTAGACTGGGGATAAGTTATGTTAAGTAATGCAAATATAAACGAAGAGTAGATAACAATGGTAAAATAATATACACATAAGAAATGATAATTATTTTGTATCAATATTCAGATGTTTAATCTTGTATTAATATTTGATTTCATATTTTAAAATAATTGAAATTTAAAATTTTTAAATTGTAAGTATGTCTATATAGTTTTCATTTAATTAATTTTAGTTTTAGTTATTTCATTAGTACATCAAGTTAAACTAAATGAAAATGAGAAATGTTGCCTTGGCAACTAGTAGAAATATTTTTTATTTAAATGTTTATGTATTTATGTAGTTTATTAATATTTGAATTAACATTTTGAATGAGATTTTTTAAATATATTTTCAGTTTTTATTTTCATTTTAGTTAAATGTCTTTTTGTAAACTGTAAATGTTGTGCTTCTTTCCAGACGGCAGCGACGCTCCGCCTGAAGATTAATGTGGGCAAACGTGCCGGTCGTGACATGGCCAGAGGTCAAGAAGCAGCAGGACGGGATGAATAACAGGAGAAATGAGGATGAAAGACGATGAGATGACTGCAGATAACGAGAAAGAAGGATAATCCACAGGTTTGACCTTCAGCCTTCTGCAGTCTGATGCTTTGTGAGCTGAGAAAACTGCTGATTCACTCACAAACAAACCACCAGTCTGAGAGTACAGTATATAAACACACGCCATAATACTCAAAACATATTTACTGAGTACATTCCTTACTAACATTTACCATGTGATCACAGTTTCTGACTAAATATCACAATTAATGTTGATACAATAAAAAATGTGGTAGCTTATAAACTTGATGTATTTATTGTTATTATAAACTCTATATATGTTATTCTATACTGTAGCACATAGAAGATATTTAAAAAATCATTAATATTTAAATAATTTGTTTCGTTTTAAACAAATTGAAAATATGTACATTTAAAAGTCTTATTTAAAAAGAAATTAAAGCAGTCAAATCATAATGTGCATGTTTATATTTAGACCCACTTACAAAGTTTTTTGTGATAAAAACAATCAGAATTATTATATAAATATGAATTATTTAAATGTGCATTTTACAAGAAAATACTCCGTTAAGTGCTATAATTTGTTTAATACTTTGTATTCAATCAGTGTTATTTTAGTATTATTTATATACTATTAATATTTTAAATTAGTTTTTATGGTTATTTTAATTATTAATTTATTTTTAGATTGATTTTAGTCACTTTATTATGTACTTTGTTCATCATTATTATTTTTTACTTTTTGAAAATATTACTATTTAGGTTGCATTTGTTTTTAATTCATTTTTAGTTTTAGTTCACGCTGTGTAAAACAATATTTTTAAAAGTTGTAAAATAAAAAAAAGATCATCGAAGTGTGTTTTACGAGAAAATACTATTTCGGACTTTTTACTTCAACATCTTGCATTTAATTCAACGTGTTATTTGCCATTTATTTGTCAAATTAACTAGGAATTTCTGAGTGAAAATGGTTTCCTGCACCAATGTTCATTTCAGCGTGTTTTTCTAAAATATTGATCTTATTTTATCCCATAGAAATAAGACGACAGCTGTAGGTACAGTCACTTTAGCTGAATCACTTTAGCTCTTTCAGAGCTGCAGCTCACAGATAAACAGACTAAGTCCTTTTAAACGGGCTGCTATACATCAGAGATGTTGTATTTTATTGATAAGAGACTGAAGTGAATCGTATATCTGCACAGGGAAACACAAGATATTCCCAGCTCAAGTCTGAGGCCAGAGACTCTTACAGACGGAGCGACCGCGGCTGATGGGAAATGACACACACAGATCAGGTTTGTGATTCCCATTATCTCAGTCCTTCCAGGGAATTTCACTCGTACTCGCACACGATCAATAGGCTTTAACGGCGCACTACCGCCTGTGACATTCAGGCAGGGAGAAAACCTTGTGCTAAATATTGACTATAAAACTTGGATTCATACTCGGAGCAGATTTAGTTTCAGTTGTTGGAGGGCCATTAGTTCTGTGAGTGCAGAAACGCTCCAAGCGTTTGACCTGCATTACATCGCCTGTGTTCCTTGGCAGGTTTCTCGGGAAACTCGAGAGATCTTTTCAAATGTTTCCCTGTAATCATTTCTGAGGGATTGGAGCGGCTGAATGTAAATATCAGTGCTGTGTATTCACCCTTGTCTTTCAGGTACAGTCAGGGTTCAATTTTTGTTTATTGTGTTGTTGCCATCTGAAACATTTCAGCTGAAGCCCAGATGTCATGAGATACGCAAATGTGTCCTCGGAGACGACTGGAAGTGTGTGTGTGTGTGTGTGTGTGTGTGTGTGTGTGTGTGTGGTGTGTGTGTGTGTGTGTGTGTGTGTGTGTGTGTGTGTGTGTGTGTGGTGTGTGTGTGTGTGTGTGTGTGTGTGTGTGTGTGTGTGTGTGTGTGTGTGTGTGTGTGATGTGTTGTGTGTGTGTGTGTGTGTGTGTGGTGTGTGTGTGTGTTGTGTGTGTGTGTGTGTGTGTGTGTGTGTGTTGTGTGTGTCTCTTATAAGGTTAAATATTATTTTTTATTAACCCTGCTATAGTATCATGTTTAATATGCAAATGATCAACATGAAATGTGCTGAATAACCTGTTGCACACACAATCTCCTCCATGCCTTCTCTTGTTTTTTTATCCAGTAAAAGCTCTTTTAGTGTAATTGTGTTCAGCGGCTGCTTCTCGTGTCAAAGATCGACTGATTTTATCAAGTAAGCGTCAGAATGACTGCAGTAATATCTCCAGATCAAACACCTTTCTGATGCAGCTTTACTTGATTCTCCATCAATCATGTTTTATCTCAAATCTGATCATCAGGAGCGTTTGTGTCCAGAAGCTTTACTTTCATTGAATGATCTTCATCTCACATCTTCTGAGGAGCGTTTATTTCTTCATCTCTCGATCAGCATTGCATTATATGTTTGGATCATTTACATCTCATCTTACTGATACATTATTGGAGATATAGAGCAACCACTGATATTTATGTATATCATTTTACTTTTACTTTACTTTTTAGTCATTTAGCAGACGCTTTTATCCAAAGCGACTTACAAATAAGAAAAAGTAACTAAAACTATAAGTTTAAAAGTCTATAAATACTTTATATACACATTTAAGAAAATTGAGAAATTAAATAAATGACAAATGCATACAACAACATTTAAAAACTAAACATTTAAATGAAAACAAAAAAATAAAGCTAAAAACATTTCAATTTTTTTTTACATTTTATGTCAGTATCTGCTCTACTGTTATAAAGGTCTCATTGATTGACATTGCAATCAGAATTCCATTCATTTTTGCCATATTAAATATCAGCATCTGCACCAAACTGCATATTTTTTGCTCAGTTTGAGTCTCGGAATAAAACTGAGCTGCTTTTCCTCCATATTCTCACTATATCAAACTTTATGAGCCATAAAAGCCTGATGGATCAAATATGATGAAACAATGATGTATGATGATATGACATAAAACACACATGCAAACTTTTTTTGTTTACAGATTTTAACTAAAGGTTCAAGAGACAGTTCCATTTAAAAATGTGTCTTACGTCATGACTTTACAGGGTTACAACATGATTATTTACACAATAAAATAAATTGAACAGAATGAAAATGAAGTACTAAAGTTCCATCTTTAAAAAAAAAACTACTAATATTTGTATTCCGATAGAAAAATGTAGCATATAACAGGACTGAGCTGTCCTGGACCTGCTCACCACATCAGCACAAGCAGATTTAAGTGTGCTTGTAAACGAGCAGCTCCTCTGTTTTGGTGCATCGATGGCTGTTGTCCTCCTCCTGACTCATTCGGGGTTCCTCAGGGAGAGCGTTCGGGGTGTGGAGGGTCTATCTATCGGGATTCAGCCGGTGTTATAGATGGCTGCGAATGCTCTGACGACCTGACCTGCAGCCCTGACAAACACAGCCGAGCTCGCTGACACAACTTCAGCACGCGCTAAAACTGTTCTCATGAATTTCTCGGGTCTTTGGGGTCATTAACTTTTCATCAAACAGCATATAATGCTTGTCTGAGAGCGCTGGAGTGTCGCATTGTGCACGCCGGTCAATGTCAGGTCAGATGTTTAAGATGAACTGAAGCTTACATTAACATTTATACATGTGCCAGATGCTTTTATCCATTGCCAAATGATCAGTTCATGCATTCCCTGGAAATCAAACCCATGGCCGTGGTGTTGCTAACGCCATACGCTATGGTTTGAGGCACGCTGTTTTGTTCGGGCATTGCTATGCAGACGCTCTGGTGTTATGGTTTGTTGTTAGGGTGTTGCTATTCAGTCATTAGGATGTTGTGGGTGGTTGTTAGGGTGTTGCTATGCAGTCACTAGAGCGGTTGTTAGGGCATTGCTATGCAGTCACTTGAGCGTTATTGTTGGTTGTTACAGTGTTGCTATTTAGTCATTAGGGTGTTGTGGGTGGTTGTTAGAGTGTTGCTATGAAGTCGCTAAGGTGTTATGGTTAATTAATAGTCGTAATGTTGCTATTCAATCATTAGAGTGTTGTGGGTGGTTGTTAGGTCATGGCTATGCAGTTGTTAGGGTGTTATGTTTGGTTGTTAAGGTGTTGCTATTTAGTAACTAGGGTGTTAAGGTGTTGCTATGCAGTTGCTAAGGTATTGTGGGTGTTGCTAGGGCATTGCTATGCATTCACCACAGTGGTTTCACGGCATTGTTGTGCAAAGGGTATGGTGTTATGATTGTTTGTTAGGCTGTTGCTATTCAGTGATTAGGGTTTTGTGGGGGGTTGTTATGGTGGTTGTTTCTGTGCATTCACTAGAGTGGTTGTTAGGGTATTGCTATTCAGTCATTAAGGTGTTTTGGGTGGCTGCTAGGGAGTTGCTATGCAGTTACTAGCATTTATGGTTTGTTAGTGTGTGGTTTACTATTCAGTCATTAGGGTGTTGTGGGGGGTTGTTAGGGTGTTGCTATGCATTCAGTAGAGTTGTTGTTAGGGCATTGCTATCTATTCACAAGAGTGATTGTTATGGCATTGCTATGCAGTCTCTTGGGTATTATGGGTGGTTGTTAAGGTGTTGCTCTTCAATCATTATTGTGTTGTGGGTGGTTGTCAGGGAGTTGCTATGCAGTTGCTAGGGTGAATATTCCTTTTACACATGACCACATAAATATGCCTCCTCAAAACAGATATAATCCAATCTACTACTTCTGTGCTATATGCAAATATAGTTCTGATCTGTGTAAATATTATATTCTGATCTCAAGACACAAGATGTTCATGTCACTGTACCGAGACAGGTGAAGGTATTTTTGCATGACTGCACTATTCTATTTTCAGGTTCAGGATGAATTATTTTCAATAGTTTAGTATTTAGTTTAAAAACCCTGAGTTTTTTTCTCTCATCTGAGTCTGTAAATTAAAGTGCATTCAAAGCATCACATGACAATCTTAAGTTGCATGTGTTCCCTTCAGTGTTGGGGGGGGGGTAACGCATTACAAGTAACGCGAGTTACGTAATAATATTACTTTTTTCAAGTAACTACAACTACTTTTTAATTTACTAGAAAATATCTGAGTTATTTTTCTCCATTTATTGATGACAGTGCGCCGTGTGTGAAACATGATCTTACTGTAGATCTGATCTAGACTAAATATGAATGTGTATTAATTCATCCCACTCGCAAAAAACAGATTCAGTATTCATCAAAATTAATTAAAACAGTGAAATGCAAACTCAGAATATGATGCAAACCTGCAATAATTAAATATGTTAAACAACACAAATATATATAATCTCATTTTATTAACCAATGTGTTGCTGCTGACCTTTGATGATCAGTTCAACCACTACGCTGGAAAGCTAAAAAAACAGCTTTCAAGCAACGACCCTACATCAGTGTGGAAAGGCCTGAAAGCCATCACCAGCTACAAGACCCCTCCCAGCACTGAGGCCAATCAACAACTGACTGAAGACCTGAACAGTTTTTACTGTAGGTTTCAAAAACAAAAGCCTGGTCTTACACCCCACACCCACTCTGACCATCCCACAACACAGCCATCAACACCCTCACCCTCCCTCCCCCTACTGTTTCTCAGCCTGTAATCAAGATCTGCGAAGAAGATGTAAGCAAAGTCTTCAGGAGACAGAAGATAAGGAAAGCCAAAGGCCCAGACGGTGTCTCCCCAGCCTGCCTCAAAGCCTGTGCTGTTCAGCTATCATCCATCTTCACATTGATCTTCAATAGATCACTGGAGCTGTGTGAAGTCCCCTCCTGCTTCAAATGCTCCACCATCATCCTGTACCCAAGAAACCAAAAAATCACAGGACTTAATGACTACAGACCTGTTGCTTTAACGTCTGTGGTGATGAAGTCATTTGAGAGGCTCGTGTTGGCTCACCTGAAGGACATTACTGGACCCTTCCTGGACCCCCTGCAGTTTGCTTACCGAGCAAACAGGTCTGTGGATGATGCAGTCAACATGGGATTGCACTACATCCTCCAACATCTAGACAAACCAGGGACTTATGCAAGGATCCTGTTTGTGGACTTCAGCTCCGCTTTCAACACCATCATCCCGGACACCCTTCAGAATAAACTGACACAGCTCTCCGTTCCCACCTCCATCTGTCAGTGGATCACCAGCTTCCTGACAGACAGGCAGCAGCTAGTGAGGCTGGGAAAATTCTCATCCAACACCTGCACCATCAGCACTGGAGCTCCTCAGGGTTGTGTTCTCTCCCCACTGCTCTTCTTCCTCTACACCAACGACTGCACCTCTAAAGACCCTCTGTCAAACTCCTGAAGTTTGCAGACGATACCACACTCATCTGCCTCATCCAGGACGGTGATGAGTCTGCTTACAGACAGGAGGTTAAGGAGCTGGCTGTCTGGTGCAGTCTAAACAACCTGGAGCTCAATACGCTTAAAACTGTGGAGATGATCGTGGACTTCAGGAGAAACCCCCAGCTTCCCCCCACTCACTATCATGAACAACTCTGTGAATGCAGTGGAGTCATTCAGGTTCCTGGGAACCACCATCTCTCAGGACCTGAAGTGGGACACTCACATCGACTCCATCGTGAAAAAGGCTCAGCAGAGAATGTACTTTCTTCGTCAACTGAAAAAGTTCAACCTGCCACATGCGCACATGACACAGTTTTACTCTGCTGTTATTGAGTCGGTTCTGTGCTCTTCTATAACTGTATGGTTTGGGTCAGCCAGCAAATCAGATATAAGAAGACTGCAGCGGACTGTTAGGACAGCAGAAAGGATCATTGGTGTGCACCTGCCCAGCCTTCAGGATTTGTACTACTCCAGAGTGAAGAAACGGGCAGGTAACATCATCACAGACCTCTCACCCTGGACACGACCTGTTTGCGCTTCTCCCTTCAGGCAGACGCTACAGATCTCTGTGCACTAGAACATCTAGGCATAAAAACTTTTTTTTCCCTATGCCATCTCCAGCCTAAACAACTAACACAGGAATTATTACCTGTGTTCTGTAATTCTCTAACCCTAATTCTTGCCTGTAATTCATCCCCCATCTCTAATTATTTACTCTCCCTAGTACTATGTAAATATGTATGCATCATTTTCTATACAGCTGTATATATAGAGTAAATAAGGCACAAATCTGTACATAAATCTTCTGCTCCAGATTCAGACACATTATTATTATTATGTTAAGGCTTATTTAAATGTTCTGTTCTCATGTCAGATATGTATGTTTATATGTATGTGTGACCTTCTTGTCTTTATCTGACCCGGTTTGTCCCACCCTTCATCAGCACTCACACTCTGGACATGTATGATGTTAGAATTTATTTAATGCCTGCACACAGAGCAGTAGGAGACAAATGCAAAGTTCAGTCACGTTATAGTTCCACCCACAGCAGTTCTCCATAGCTCTGCTGCACTTAATATAACAGTAAACAGTATGGTGTTCTAAATAAAACAGACAAAAATAATACAGGAATCTGAAATGTGTCAATTTCTCCATGACAATTAAACAGATGTTTTTCTCTAAACAATTCAACGTTGTCTTTTTCTTGTGTCTTTTTCTTATTAAACTTATTGCTTTGTGATCGTATAAGACATTTTAAATCAAGCATGAATAACATGAATAGAAAACCAAATATAAAGTAATGAATAATATGAGGTGCACAGTTTACATCATCCATTTTATGGAACTGTATGTACTAGAAGTTAATTACATTTCTTAGTAAAACCATGAATTAAGTGCTTTACAAAACACAGTTAGCACAAAACATTTACTCAAAAATACAGAAAGTGCACAACTGAACAAACAGAGTAAATTCGTACACACTATATGATAAAGAAATAATTACCTGCACACAGAGCAGTAGGAGACAAATGCAAAGTTCAGTCACGTTATAGTTCCACCTATTCAGAAAACGTTTCACTTCATTATCACATGGCAAAATGGCGGACGTGAAAAGGAGTACATCAAAACGGAAATAAGTATCAAGATAACACGTATATAAAAAGAAAACACTCTGCAAATCAATCAATGTATATGATGGTCAATACTTTTCAACCAATGTATAACATTTCACATGAAACGATATTTATTTTACTTTTAGTGTGGAGCTACAACAAAAACGACTCACCCACAGCAGTTCTCCATAGCTCTGCTGCAGACTGTTAGAACTCATTGGGCAATAGCGCCACCGGCGCAACCAATAGGAAACGCGATCTCATTAATGCAGGATTTACTTAAAGAACCCAAGAACTGATATTTATATAACATTTATCTCGTTACATACACCCCCCTTAAATCCTGCTTAATGGGGACCTAACATAAGAAAAACCAACAGTGAGAAAAAAAAAAAAAAAATATATAGAACTCCAACTTTATGTTGTCAATCAACAAATATGATAAGAAAAAAAATGCATATGAAGTACAATTTAGCTGTCAATCATAGATTCTCCCATAAGGAGTACTTAAAGACTAAGGGAGGCGCCTAACCCCTATCTCATAGTAGACTAAAGAGATGCCGGTTACACCTCAAATTTCCATTATGTACCAACTCATTTGATTTATAATCTCTGTATCAGTCTATTTCCTTTGTGTTCTCAACTCGAAGCATTAAATCAAATGTAGCCTTTTTTATGCGAAAATGCTTTTAACTAAATAAACGAAAGAACTCACTGTAGGGTCTGAACTGTCTATGTGTTGTTGATTAATTTCATTAATCAGTCTTTTGGGAGGCTTAATGACTCTGCCAAGCCTAGTTCGAGTTACTGCAGCCTCTACACTCCTCGGCTGTGTGCACACCACAGGCTCCTTTGTGACCTCATCTGTGACTTGTTCTCCTTGAGTCAAGTTAGAGTCTTGACCTCCTACTTCAGGCAAATCAACATCACTTGTCACATTTACATCACTTCTTTCAACTTCACTTATCACTTTGGCGTCACTTCTTTCCTGCAGGTTCCCAGCATCAGTACTTGCAGAGACCAGTATCTCTGACACACAATCAGACACGTCAAGTAGGTCTGTACAGTTTGTACGTCCATCCGCCTCATCAAAACCATCAGGATTACTTAATATCCAGATCGCAGTTCTGTCATCATGATCAACTCCGCTTCCTTGAACATCAGTTACATCATTCGTGTCATTGTCCTTTTCATCCTGTTCCTGAGGCTCATCAACTGGTAGGAAGTTCACAGGTAACAAAAAATTCCTATGGACTACCCTCACTTTGTCCGAGTTGATTTCCCGAATCCTATAAACATTGATTTCAGGATACACAACCACGACTTCATATGGGGATGACTCCCATTTGTCAGCAACTTTTCTTCTACCTCTTTCACCTCTGTTCGCAACCAGTACCCTATCACCAACAGTCAGTGGACAGCCCTTCACCTTTCTGTTATAGAGTCTGCCATGTCGCTCCTGTTCTTTCAGAGTGTGCATCCGTGCTATGTGAGCTGCTTCCCGCAAGTCTTTCCTCAGCTTGGACACAAAATCTTTGTAATCCACCACATCCTCATTTAGAAGCACATTTTGAAACAGGACATCAATTGGGAGACGAGGAACTCTGCCAAACATAAGAAAGAATGGCGCAAAACCCGTTGTCTCATGTTCTGTGCAGTTGTAACAGAAGGTAAGTTGCTGTAGCATCTGTGGCCATTTTGATTTTGTTTTAGGAGGCAATGTCCTGATCATGCTTCCAAGAGTCCTGTTGAACCTCTCGGCAATGCCGTTACCCATGGGGTGGTATGGTGTTGTATGTGACTTATCTACACCCGCCATGGTCAACAGTTCCTTGATTAGCTTGCTCTCGAAATTAGCCCCCTGATCAGAATGAATTCTTTTGGGGAATCCATAGACTAGAAAGAAATCATTCCAGAGCCTTTTCGCAACTTGTTTGGCCGACTGATTCTGGCATGGAAATGCATGGGCCATTTTCGTAAAATGATCCGTCACAATCAGCACATCCACAGACTTTCCTTCTCTGATCTCTGCCGACCAAAAGTCGATGCAGACCAGTTCTAGAGGTTCTGATGTTCGGATACTTTCTAACGGAGCACAAGCATTGGGTTCTGAGGTTTTACCAACCACACATCGGTGACAATTCTTCACGTAATTATCAATATCTTTTTTCATTCCAATCCAGAAGAATCGTTGTCTTGCTAGTGACAGTGTTCTACTACGTCCTTGATGTCCTGCTGCATCATGGAGTCCATGAAGAACTTGAGATTTCAAAGAAGCAGGTACAACAAACAAGTGGAGTTTCTTGTTTAGCTTCGGATCCCTTTTCACCTTATATAGTACTCCATTACAGACAACAAGTTTGTTATGGTGCTTCAACAGTCTCCGCACACTTGTGGATTCCTTCGCTTGTTCTCTCTTAGATGGTTTCCGACATCTCTCAATGTAATACAGAATCCGACACAAGGTGCTGTCCTGCCCCTGTGCATTTACGATGTTGCTGTTCTGCAAAGGAGGGTCAAACTGTTGCGGTTGTGGGATGGCTGGTACTGTTCCCAGTACTTCACTTAAACCACCAGTAGCGTGTGCTGCCAATAACGCAGAAACTTCCTGGCTCCCAGAAGAACCTGAAGGCGAGAATCCATCACTGGTTGTGTCACGAGAACCTTCGACAACTCCCTGCACCACCTGATGGTTACTTGCACACTTGAAAGCCTCTTGGACAGAGTTGTCAACAACACCACTGACATCCTTCAAAAGAGATAAGTATGGTTCAGTAATAAGGCGATGTCCTATGCAAGACTGAACAAATGGCTCACGGCTCAGAGCATCCGCGACAACATTTTTGTTCCCGGGACATACTTCAGATCAAAACTATAAGAAGCAAGTTTTGCCACCCATCGCTGCTCACATGCATCAAGTCGAGGTTTAGTCAGAATATATGTGAGAGGATTATTGTCAGTCCATGCCGTAAAGTGTCGTCCTCTCAGCCAATGGCTAAACTTCTCACAGATAGCCCACTTTAAGGCAAAAAACTCTAATCTGTGAGCTGGATAATTCATTTGTGAGCGAGACAGAGTTCTACTTGCAAAGGCTACGGGTCTGGCAATCTCTTCACCTGGTAGAACTTGCGACAATACAGCTCCAACTCCGTCGAAAGATGCATCGACAGCCAAAATGAAAGGTTGATCAAAGTCTGGGTGAGCCAGTGTTACATTCTTTGTCAGTTCCAGTTTTAGTGTGTGCAAAGCTTCTTCACAATCCATTGTCCAGTCAGCTGGGGATAGTTTGAGGTAACTAACTTTCTTTCTTGGTTTGCGTCCTTTCGTAACATGAGTCTGTTTGACTGCACCTGATGTCAGCTTGAATAGAGGCTTAGCTTTTGCTGAACATCCTTCAATAAAATGTTGATAATAGAGAACCATTCCAAGAAAGGACCTGATCTTTTTCTGACATGGTATTTTTCCATCAGGTTCCATCAGATCAGAAGCTTGAATCTTGTTAATTGCCTCAACTTTCCCAGGATCAGTCTTAATCCCTTCCTCGCTTATGAAGTGTCCAAGAAATTTCACTGATCGTCTCAGGAAACAACACTTCTTTGGAGCCAACTTCAGATTGTGATGTGACAACCGCGAGAGAACCATTTCAAGACGTTGAAGGGCTATAGACTCAGAAGGGGCAAACACCATCAAATCATCAAGGTAACAGAGGACACTGCTGAAATTCTCATCTCCAAAGACAGACATCATCATTCTCATGAAAGTGGCTGGGCTATTGGAGAGACCTTGAGGAAGCCTATTATACTCATGAAGGCCAAATGGGGAAGTGAAGGCAGTGTACTTTTTGTGTTCTTCCTCCAGGGGGACGTTATAATACCCTGAGGTAAGATCCATGGTTGAGAAGAGTGCGTTGCCACCCAATGCAGCTAACACGTCGGACTGGTGTGGTAATGGGTAGGCGTCTCTGACAGTCCTCGCGTTTAACCACCTAAAGTCAGTGCAGATCCTGAGATCGCCGTTCTTCTTCCAAACTAGTACAAGAGGGGACGCATAGTCACTATGTGACTTGCGGATGATTCCCTTTTCTTCCATCTCATTTAACGCTGTTCTCAGTTTGGCATACTGGCTTGGTGGTATACGCCTGTATGGAAAACGGAAAGGTCTGTCATCAGTGAGGTTAATCCGATGGACAAAGCCTTTTGCCTCTCCACAGTCCATTTTGTCTCTTGAGAAAACTGACTCATACTTCTCAATAATGTGCAACAACTTGTCTTTCCAGTGGGCTGATACTTCACACGACTCCAAATCAAGATCATCAAGGTTCAAGTCACTCAAGACCTGCTTCATCTCATCACTGGATCTAATAGGTAAGGGTTCCTCAGTACACTGCAGATTTGACTGAAGCTGTTTTGGCAGTGGTAAATCTTGAACAGCAATACAAGGTGACACGTCAGCTATTTTTGCATTTCTCTTTAACACAACTCTGTGATTAGTGGGGTTGATGACTTTCAGGGGGATAGAACCATCTCCCCATAGTGGTGTTATGACCCTTCCAACCAATATTTGTCTTGGTCTTGCTCTGGACTCTGTTGGTTCCACAATAACGGTGCTGCCTACTGATAAGACAGAAGACTGTGGTAGCTTACCCCAAACCAGATGTTCAGTTTGTGGCTCTAACGTCACACTCCTTTGTAACTTTACGGTACCGACTTTTTCAGGTGTGGATTCACCTCTCCATCTTTCTGTGTTAGAGAAAAGAGATAGAAATAAAGAGCATTCAGCACTCTCATCGTTACTTGACTTAGCCATGAGCTTCCAGTAACCGTCGGTTTCTCTCAATTGCATCAGAAGTCTCTTTATGACGTTTGTGCCCAAAATCATCTCTTCGGTCTGTCCAGGCACAACCAAAGTAGGAATAATCATGTGACAGCCGTACACTGTAGCTTTAAGATCATAGACTGCGGTGGGGGTAACTTGATGTCCACCACAACCAACAATGACAATATCTTGTGCTGATTGACTTGTCATATCCGGGTCACGGCACCAATGTGACCTTCTTGTCTTTATCTGACCCGGTTTGTCCCACCCTTCATCAGCACTCACACTCTGGACATGTATGATGTTAGAATTTATTTAATGCCTGCACACAGAGAGCAGTAGACAAATGCAAAGTTCAGTCACGTTATAGTTCCACCCACAGCAGTTCTCCATAGCTCTGCTGCACTTAATATAACAGTAAACAGTATGGTGTTCTAAATAACAGACAAAAATAATACAGGAATCTGAAATGTGTCAATTTCTCCATGACAATTAAACAGATTTTTTCTCTAAAACAATTCAACGTTGTCTTTTTCTTGTGTCTTTTTCTTATTAAACTTATTTGCTTTGTGATCGTATAAGACATTTTAAATCAAGCATGAATAACATGAATAGAAACCAATATAAAGTAATGAATAATATGAGTGCACAGTTTACATCATCCATTTTATGGAACTGTATGTACTAGAAGTTAATTACATTTCTTAGTAAAACCATGAATTAAGTGCTTTACAAAACACAGTTAGCACAAAACATTTACTCAAATACAGAAAGTGCACAACTGAACAAACAGAGTAAATTCGTACACACTATATGATAAAGAAATAATTACCTGCACATAGAGCAGTAGGAGACAAATGCAAAGTTCAGTCACGTTATAGTTCCACCTATTCAGAAAACGTTTCACTTCATTATCACATGGCAAAATGGCGGACGTGAAAAGGAGTACATCAAAACGGAAATAAGTATCAAGATAACACGTATATAAAAAGAAAACACTCTGCAAATCAATCAATGTATATGATGGTCAATACTTTTCAACCAATGTATAACATTTCACATGAAACGATATTTTTTTTTACTTTTTAGTGTGGAGCTACAACAAAAACGACTCACCACACAGCAGTTCTCCATAGCTCTGCTGCAGACTGTTAGAACTCATTGGGCAATAGCGCCACCGGCGCAACCAATAGGAAACGCGATCTCATTAATGCAGGATTTACTTAAAGAACCCAAGAACTGATATTTATATAACATTTATCTCGTTACATATGTATGTATGTATGTATGTATGTATGTATGTATGCGTGTATGTACCAAGAGCTTCTTAAAAACCACAACAAATTCCTCGTGTGTTTGCACACACTTGGCGAATAAAGCTGATTCTGATTCTGATTCTGATTAATAAGAACAAATTACTTTAGATAAACTAACATTGTTTTTAATTGCTTCGAGTGTTGAACTTTCCTGTGTTCTTCTGTACAGAGTGATTTACTCGTCCTTCAGTCTGAGGTTTATTCATTACACTTTTTGGTGTGAAAGGCTTTTATATTTGCTATAAATATAACTTCTTGTATAAAAAAACAAACAATCAAGCCCTGCTCATATTTAAAATTAACGCAAAAGTAATGTAATGCATTACTTTCCATAAAAGTAACTAAGTAACGTAATTAGTTACTTTTATATAGGAGTAACGCAATATTGTAATGCATTACTTTTAAAAGTAACTTTCCGCCACACTGGTTCCCTTGGCTAAACTCTGAACTAAAACATCATTTTGACTGTGTTAAATGTTTGCACTCTTAACACCTTGATTAGGAAACTTCAGCTAAACTGTCCACTTGACTGGATCAGAAATGCTCCGTGTGAATGAAAGCAGTCTGAAGAGCTGTGTGTTTTGTCCATTTGCAGCTCACTGCCGAGACGTTGTAATCATGACAAACACGCTGATAAACCCTGATCGATGAGGATGGCGTTTAAACATTCCTGAATTACTGAAACAACAGCTTCAATATCTGCTGCCCGTTTGACAGCAGTGAGGTTTTGAGAAAACAGTTTAGAAAGAGACGGTCTGTTTTGAGTCTTTGTGTTCCTCTGACGTTTGAACAGATGTTGTGTGTGCAGCAGATTTATTCGCGAACATGTTTTGACTACGTTTACAGTGTTGCCATCATAGCGTTAACTGTTTTGTTGTTTCTGATTAGCAGCTACATTCACACACATCTGCAGGAGTCTGCAGTGATTATATCTCTCTTTACATTTACTCTGTTCTTTGATTAGTAGATATGATGGGATTTCATTAAAAATAATCATGTTTTTATGGCTCATGTGCTAATAAATCAAATCATGCTTTTATTTCAGTGTTTTTTTTTTGTGCAACAGGATGATAAGCTTGATTTGTGAGTATTTGACCAAGAGTTACTTGGGTTTTGCTATGCAGTTACTTGGACGCTGTTGGTAGTTGTTGGTGGTTTTGTGGGTGGTTGTTAGGGTGTTGCTATGCAGTTACTTGGACGCTGTTGGTAGTTGTTGGTGGTTTTGTGGGTGGTTGTTAGGGTGTTGCTATGCAGTTACTTGGACGCTGTTGGTAGTTGTTGCAGTGTTGCTATGTAGTCTATAGGGAGTTGTGGTAAGTTGCTTGGGCATAGCTATGCACTCCGCTAGGGTTTTGTGGGTGGTCGTTAGGGTGTTGCTATGTATTCACCAAAGTAGTTGTAAGGATGTTGCTATTCAGTCGGTTGGGTGTTGTGGTTGATTTTTAGGGTGTTGCTATAACTTCAGAATGAGCTTTATTGGCCAGGTATGTTTACACATACGAGGAATTTGTTATTAGATATAGTGACAGAAGCTCCACAATGCAACAGAATGACAGTGACAGGCAAGGACAGGACATAGATAACCAAAGAACAATATACAAATAGGCAATGTACAAAATGGCAAAAACACAATATACAACACAATATACAATACAGACAATTATGCGTGAGGTCTGAAGTCAGTGCAAAATTGAAATGAAAAAATAAGTATGTGTGGTGAATAAATACTTGTATAAGAGTGTTGTGTGTTCCACGTTTAATGTCAAGTGTTCATGAGATGATTTCTTGGGGAAAGAGATTGTTTCTGTGTCTGGTCGTTCTGGTTCTCAGAGCTCTGTAGCGTCGACCAGACGGTAATAGTTCAAAAAGGGATTGTGCTGGATGTGAGGGGTCCAGGGGGATTTTGCCAGCTCTTTTGCTTTTGCAAAAATGTGATTTGCTAGGTTGTTATGGGTGGTTGTCAGGGCATTGCTATGCTGTCACTAAAGTGTTGTGATTAGTTGCTATGTGATTGCAAAGCACTTGCTAGGTGTTGTGGGTGGTTGTTGCTATGCAGTTTCTAAGGTGTTGTGGATGGTTGTAAAGGCATCGTTATGTAGCTGTAAATGTGGTTACATGTTGTTGTTGGGGTGTTGCTATGCAGTTGTTAAGGTGTTGTGGTGGGTTGTTAGGATGTTGCTATGCAGTCACTATGTTGTGGGTGGTTGTCAGGGTGTTGCTATGCAGTCACTAGAATGTTGTGGGTGGTTGTTAGGGCATTGCTATGCAGTCACCAGAATGTTGTGGGTGGTTTTAGGTTGTTGCTATGCAGCGACTAGGATATTGTAGGTGGTTGTTAGGGCATTGCTATGCAGCGACTAGGGTGGTGTGGGTGCTTGTCAGGGTGTTGCTATGCAGTGACTAGGACGTTGTGGGTGGTTGTCAGGTCATTGCTATGCAGCAACAATAGTGTTGTGGGTGGTTGTTAGGGTGTTGCTATGCAATTTTGTTACACGTTACACAATGTTTACACATGACCACATAAACGTGTATCTACAAAAACAGATGTAGTCTGATCTACTACTTCTGTGCTATATACAAACATAGCTCAGTTCCATGTAAATATGATGTTCTGATCCCTATATATGTTCATGTCACATGATCCTACAAAGCAGGTTAGTCAAGTGAAGTCACTGTTATTTGTATAGCACTTTTAACAATGCGAATTGTGTCAAAGCAGCTTTACATCAACTTGATATAAAGCTGGGTGGCTTTATATCAGCTTTGCGGTATTTAGACGGGGAAATAGTGTGTCGAAATAGTGTCATTCTCCTCTGGCCAGACAAAATCAGCAGTTTAAATCTAGACTAAAGCGGAGTCAGATAGTGCAAAGGACTCATCTGGTTTCCGTGGTCTTGACCCAAATCTCCCGATGGCCGTCTAGGAGTCAGGGTCTTCATTGGGGATCTGACTCGGGGGCTCATCTAGTTGTCCTGGACTCCGCTGACATCCAGGGCTGTAGAGGTCATCTCTAGGAGCTGATCCACCATCTGATCTGGATACGGACTGGATCTGGTGACTGCAGTGATCATCTGATCTGGATACGGACTGGATCTGGTGACTGCGGTGATCATCTGATCTGGATACAGTCTGGATCTGGTGACTGCAGTGATCATCTGATCTGGATACGGACTGGATCTGGTGACTGTGGTGATAATCTGATCTGGATACGGACTGGATCTGGTGACTGCGGTGATCATCTGATCTTGATACTGACTGGACCTGGTGACTGCAGTGATCATCTGATCTGGATACGGACTGAATCTGGTGACTGCGGTGATCATCTGATCTGGATACGGACCGGATCTGGTGACTGCAGTGATCATCTGATCTGGATACGGACCGGATCTGTTGACTGCAGTGATCATCTGATCTGGATACGGACTGAATCTGGTGACTGCGGTGCTTTTATCATCTACAGATCTGGATACGGACTGGAAATATCTGTTGACTGCAGTGATCATTTTCTGATCTGGATACGGACTGGATCTGTTGACTGCAGTGATCATCTCTGATCTGGATACGGACTGGATCTGTTGACTAAAGCAGTGATCATCTGATCTGGATACGGACTGGATCTGTTGACTGCAGTGATCATCTGAGCTGGATACGGACTGGATCTGGTGACTGCAGTGATCATCTGATCTGGATACGGACTGGATCTGGTGACTGCAGTGATCATCTGATCTGGATACGGACTGGATCTGGGTGGCTACGGTGACCATCTGATCTGGATACAGACTGGATCTGGTGACTGCAGTGATCATCTGATCTGGATACGGACTGGATCCGGGTGGCTGCAGTGATCATCTGATCTGGATACGGACTGGATCTGGGTGGCTACGGTGACCTCGGAATAAGAAAGAAACAGACTAATATTAGCATAGTGCTATTCTTCTAACGATGTAACTAGTACATCAGATGTTTTGGGAAGTTTTCCCGGTTCCATTTGACCTAATTAACGCAGCCTAACAATCCATTTACGGATTTGAATTATAGAAATGTGATAGTGAATTATGTGTAAGCCAGGTTAAAGAGATGGGTCTTTAATCTAGATTTAAACTGGCAGAGTGTGTCTGCTTTCCGAACAGCGTTAGGTAGATTGTTCCAGAGTTTGGGAGCTACATAGGAAAATGATCTCCCGCCCGCAGATCATTTTGATATTCTAGGTATTATCAAATGGCCAGAGTTTTGAGATCACAGCGGACGTGAAGGACTATAGTGTGATAAGAGCTCACTCAAATACTGAGGTGCCAAACCTTAGTCTTATAGGTAATTAGCAAGATTTTAAAATGTATACGATGTTTAATTGGGAGCCAGTGCAGTGTTGACAGAACCGGGCTAATATGGTCATATGTCCTTGTTCTAGTAAGAAGTAGCATTTTGAACCAGCTGGAGTTTGCTTATTAAACGCACAGAGCAACCACCCAATAAAGCATTACAATAATCAAGCCTCGAGGTCATGAACGCTTTAATTAATATTTCTGCATTTGACATTGAGAGCATAGGTCGTTTAATTTAGATATATTTTTAAGGTGGAAAAATGCTGTTTTACAAATGCTAGTAACATGTTTTTCGAAGGAAAGATTGCTATCAAAAAGTAGGCGTAGGTTCCTAGCTGATGACGAAGAATTTACAGAGCAGCCATCAAGTATTAGACAGTGATCTAGGCTATTACATGCAAAAGTTTTTGGTCCAATAATTAACAACTCTGTTTTTTTCAGAATTTAGCAGTAAGAAATCGCTAGTCATCCAGTTTTTATATAAACTATATATTCTGTTAGTTTAGCAAATTGGGAAGTTTCATCGGGTCGCAATTAAATATAGAGAGGAGTATCATCACCATGTTTCCTAATGATATCTCCCAAGGGTAACATTTAAAACGTGAAAAGTAAGGGGCCTAGTACTGAGCCTTGAGGTACTCCATACTGCCCTTGTGATTAGCTGTGCACATGTGGTTAGTGTGTTTTTGTATGTCTAAACTGTAACATTTGGCCTGTTTTGTACACCAGTCTTAGTTTGTATTAGGGATGTGATGGTTTTCTTTCTATTCTGACCTTCTGTTAAAAGCCTTTGTTTCTGTTTTCTCTCATTTAAACAGTGATTCTGTTTGTATTTGGTGTTTTTTAGAGCAGCACTACAAACAACTGAACAAACAGCACAGTGATGTTTAGTTGGACTGGATTGTTGAGATATTCTTGTACCTTCAGGCTAGTTTGTAATGTCCACCATGTGCCATCCACGTCTGATTTATCACCAGCTCTGTCTGTGGGATCGGGTTGGTATCTCTGCTAAATGAAAAAGCACCGTTAAGATGCCTATGAGGCAATAACTCTTCACCTTTCGCCCGAGCCCACTCATTTCTCTGTGTGTGTGTGTGTGTGTGTGTGTGTGTGTGTGTGTGTGGGCTGTGTGTGTGTGTGTGTGTGTGTGTGTGTGTGTGTGTGTGTGTGTGTGTGTGTGTGTGTGTGTGTGTGTTGTGTGTGTGTGTGTGTGTGTGTTGTGTGTGTGTGTGTGTGTGTGTGTGTGTGTGTGTGTGTGTGTGTGTGTGTGTGTGTGTTAGGTTGTGTGTGTTGGTGTGTGTGTGTTTGTGTGTGTGTGTGTGTGTGTGGGTGTGTGTGTGTGTGTGTGTGTGTGTTTGGGTGTGTGTGTGTGTGTGTGTGTGTGTGTGTGTGTGTGTGTGTGTGTGTGTGTGTGTGTGTGTGTGTGTGTGTGTGTGTGTGTGTGTGTGTGTGTGTGTGTGTGTTGTGTGTGTGTGTGTGTGTTGTGTGTGTGTGTGTGTGTGTGTGTGTGTGTGTGTGTGTGTGTGTGTGTGTGTGTGTGGTGTGTGGTGTGTGTGTGTGTGTGTGTGTGTGTGTGTGTGTGTGTGCTGTGTGTGTGTGTGTGTGTTGTGTGGTGGTGTGTGTGTGTTGTGTGTGTGTGTGTGTGTGTGTGTGTGTGTGTGTGTGTGTGTGTGTGTGTGTGTGTGTGTGTGTGTGTGTGTTTGAGAGAGCTCCACATAGTGACATCTGAGATGCTGAATGTTGATAAAAACACAATCAGCCTTTTGCTCCGAGCTCTTCTATTTGTTTGGTCAGTCTGTGTGTGATATGCAAATTGCAATCATATTGCATTTATGATGGGAGTTTCATTCTCTACCACTGAAAATAGCCTGTTTCATGCCTTTTGCATGCTTTTCCTTGTTTTTTATTAAACAAAATGGCCATTAAAACCCACACAAGCTCCCTGAGGGAAAGCACTGACATTTAACATTCAAGCCAAGCATTTATTTGAACCTCCTGAAAAAAGGAAAAGAAAAGCATTTCACATTTGAACGTGGATGCTGTTGTCACATATAGAGATCTGTCAAAAAGGTCGAGACTCAAATGCAGAGGAAAAGTTTTAATAACAAAGTTAAACAAAAGAACAAAAACCACCCCGAAGGGGAAAAACAAGCAGGCAGGCAGACAGGCAGAAGACTGGAGCACAGTCAAACATTTAACTCACATTACGTACCACATACGAAAGACAACGGATCAGCACAGGACTGCAGACACAAGGAGACATTAGGGAGACAAAAGGGTAACGAGGGGACACATGGAGATGAAACAATGATTAAGTAAAAAGTGGGAGGGGACAGACAATCGATGGGAGCTGGCACCAACAAGCAACAAGCCATTGTCAACACACACAGAGACATCTGGTGGCCAGCCTGGGCACACCAGCAGGACCAGAGTAACTCACAGTAAAAGCCTCATGTGTTGGTGTGAAATGAAGCTGTGATATCAAACAGGATCAGACTGAAAAACAGACTCGTCTTAGCTCAAAGAAACATCACACTACTGATGCTTTTAGCTCATTTCAGGGGAATCCATGAAGTTTTGGCTTCCTCAAACCTTGTTTTACAGAACTGTGTAGCCTCAGTTAATTTGGGATGCTATGCTTTTGGATGATTTCATTTACATTCATTTATGCTTCACGTTTTTATCCAAAGGACTTACATGATCAGGCTTCATTTTTGCAGTATGTGTTCCCTGGGAATTGAACCACAACCTTTTGCGTTGCTAATGCATGCTTACCACTGAGCCACAGGAACACACAGAATTTCCCCCCAAATTTTTTTAAATTTTATTTCCATGAGAAATTAGATTTTAAAGTTTCTTCCAATTAACATGCTTTACTATTTTATAAATGACCTTTGACATGTGATATAACTTATAATATTATCACTGCCATTCAAAATGTGGGGGTCGGTGAGATTTCTAATGTTTTTGGAAGTCTTTTCTGCTCACCAAGTCTGAAATTATTTCATAAAAAACACAGTAAAAATTTGAAATATTTTTAGAATTTAGAATAACTGCTTTCTATGTGAATATCTGTTCAACTCTATTTTATTTCTGTGATCAAAGCTGAATTTTCAGCATCATTACTGCAGTCTTCAGTGTCACATGATCTTCAGAAATCATAATAATATGCTGCTTAAGAAACATTTCTGATTATTATCAATGTTGAAAACAGTTGTGCAGCCCAATATTTTTGTGGAAACTTATACATTGATTTTTTCAGGATTCTTTAATCATTAGAATACTCAAATAGTGTTTATTTGAAACAGAAATCTTTTGTCACTTTATAATGTCACTTTCATTTTTAATAACTTTAATGCATCCTTGGTGAATGAAAGTATTAATTTCATTCAAGAAAAGTGTATCACATAATTCATCTTTCTTTCTGTGCATTGCAGGTTTCATCAGGTTTGTTTATGTGCTGCATTAAGCCATGTTCAGAATAATCACTGACAATTATATCATTCAGTGCTGTAGTGCACAATATTGTGCCATATCGCTCTTGTCCATATTTACATATTCAAGGACTTTAATCAGAGAATCCTTCAAAGCTGTTACTACAGATGCCGAGCTGCATGACTGTGGATCACAGGAACAGGAAGTGATTGATAACATCTGTTGTTTTTGTCAAATATGGTTACACAGTGGTTCTGCTGATGTGTGTTTATATCGACACAGGGGTGATTTTAGGTTTGAGTTCCTGAGATATGTGTTGCTCCTTCGAGAGGATTTGATTTAAACTTCTCTGAATGGACTTTGAAATGAAATTGAGATTGTTTGTGCCAGTGTCTGTGTAGTCTTGTTACGGTTCCGCTGGTGAGTCAGTGTTGATGTAAATGACCCGCGGCGCAGCATCAGTTCAGCTGGAGAGAGTTTGTGTCCCACGAAGCTGAGAAGATGCACTGATTTCACCGTCATGAAAGGTGAAAAACAGACACACGCTTTTAGTTTTTATCAGCCTCTGCATGACATTTGAGCAGTTTCAGGGCTTATATGTGAAGAATCCAAACACAGGTATCTTATCATCTGCTTTATGAATGATAACCTCTCTAGGTCCACTTTATTCTCACTTTAAAGCTCTTGAAGTCAGTGAGTCTCAGTGATTAAGAGAAACTAGTCAACACAGCCTCAGAGCTCAAATAGTTTCTGCTAGTTATTGAAACTGTGCATTAATATGTATATTACTCTAATTAGCCATTTCTGATGGCATTAGTAATATAGAGGCATGTTTCACGTAAGTGGGGTGTATTTAATTCAGTATCTGTGTAAGTGTTATTTTATTGTTATTCGTGCACTATTATAGAATTAATGACATTTTGAATTAGATTTTTTAAATTTTCAGTTTTCATTTTCATTTCGTTTTTAATGTGATTTTTTTGTAATTTTGAATATTTCTATATAGATTTATTTTTATTTAAGTTTTAGTTTTAATAATTGTATAAACCTATTATTAGTATTATATAATATATATTATTATTTTTAAATAGTATTATTAATATTTAAGTTAGTTACCATGGCAACATTTCTCATTTTTATTATTATTTTTTTATCAAATTTTGTTCAAATAAGTATTTATTTTAGCTCTTATTTAATTTACCAAAAAAACAACAAGAGTTAAAATTTTATTTAGCAATAAAAATAAGAAATTAAATATTAATTAAGAATAAAAATAATGAAAAAATTAACTGAAATTAATGAACGAATGAAAAAGTAATATAAAATAAATTCAAGATTTAATTAAACAAAAAATTCAGTATATTTGTTTTGTCAAGCATATGTCTTTTTAATATTTTTACATTTACATATTTATCTAAACAGGCCCAAAAATGCACAAATATTTTTTTTTCAATATATATTTTTATGAAACAACATGTCGGAGTGAACTATTGCTTTCTATTCAGTAAATTTGATAGAACGCAGATGGTTTATAGATTTAGTTTTAGCAGGTTTATTGTGTCTTGTTTAGATTAATTTCCATTTAGATGTACTATAAATGTGACATCTCTCCTTATTGTAAATTAGATTTGTTAGAGATTAAATTTGATAACCGTTTAATAGTTTATGGCTGTTATTAAAATAAATCATGTTCTGTTCTTTCTTAGAGCTGCGGTTGTGAGTGAAAGCTCAACTTTTGTCTGATGTTATCCTTCACGTTTCTGAAACTCAAGGCTGTTGGTCTTTCAGAGTTCGACTTGTGTCATTTAAATTCAATGTAAATGCATATTTCGGACCGCAGCATTGATTCCGATCGATGTCCTTGAGGCAAAAATAATAACACAAGGCAATAATCATTTTGAGCATGCATAGAGCCAGCTCTATTGAATACCTGAATACCTGTCCTTGCAGCCTTTAGCGCTGCGATCAATGGCATCAGTCCAGTGGCCTTGCCTTCGACGGAGACCGAACACTTCTGTAGAGATGAGGTCAATTAAGCATTCTGCCTTTATAGCGCGGTGATCTATACGTCTGCCAGGCTAATTGAGAGAGAGAGAGCGAGCAGAAGAGTCTCACCTCTTTCCTCTGCAGTGTGAAGCAGCCCATAAAAGCCATAAAAGTGCCACGCTTAATTACAAGCGATAGGAAATCCTCAGAGAGTCCGCCGGAGTCTCGGCTGATCTCGGGCCTGGAGATCTCTTGGCCCAAATATAATCGAGCACCTCGTGAACTGCACCTCGTCAAACACGCTCACCAGATGATGTAGGGATTCGGTAGCTCTGTGTTTTCACAATGCATCTGTTCCCTTGCACAGTGCATCAACCCTCATGTAATGTGAGGTGCGTAACATGGAGAGACTGTGTGGGAAGCATGCTGGACACGTTCACTGTCTGCATTGAAATATCGCTTAATTTAGATATTATGCATAGGAAATGAAACCATATAGGAAATTAAATTGTGTGTGTGTGTGTGTGCGTGTGCGTGTGCGTGTGTGTGTGTGTGTGTGTGTGGCTAGTGTGTGTGTGCGTGCGTGCGTGCGTGTGAGTGTGTGTGTGTGTGTGTGTGCGCGTGTGTGTCTGTGTGTGTGTGTGTGTGTGTGTGTGTGTGTGTGTGTGTGTGTGTGTGTGTGTGTGTGTGTGTGTGTGTGTGTGTGTGTGTGTGTGTGTGTGTGTGTGTGTGTGTGTGTGTGCGTGTGTGTGTGTGTGTGTGTGTGTGTGGTAGAGAGAGAGGCGACATCACAAATGAAATGGAGTTTCAGAAGTGCATGATTTAGAACTCTACATCAAAGATGAGCATCATTCTAAATTGAATTCAGTATGAATTTCAGTAGCAAACAGGATGCAGAACTGCGCTTCAAATTTGAATGCGAGGAAGTAGAATTAAAATGAATTTAAATTGAAATAAATTTGTGAAGCTGATTTTTAACACAACTTTTTTTTGTCAATTGTGAACTGTAAACATATACATTTTTAAAAGTTTCATAAAAAGTTGCAAAAAGCCTTAAAGATTCTATATTTCATTGTATTTATATTAATAGATTTAATAATTCAGAGTTGAAGAACACTTCATTTCCCAAAATGCATCACCTGTGTTAAATAAAAAAATGTGATTCTGTAAATTTCTCTTCCTGTCATTATAATTCAAATTATGTGTGTATACTATTTGTGCTATAATTCAAATGTATATATGCACAAATGTTTGAGCTTCTGTTTATCATATTTAATGTGCAGTTTGGAAGAAAATAAAATAAAATGCAAAAATGCAACAAGTATTTATATTTCAAGCCTAAATAAAATGGTAAGGAGTAAAATCTGCAGTTTTTTCTTTAGAAATGTAATCAAGTTCAAGTAGTCGTTTAAATTGTACTTGAGTAAAGTACAAATACCCAGAAATAATAGTTCAGTAGAGTAATCAAGTCAAATTACTCAAGTGTTTTACTCCCCTGATTATTCCAAAGTTCCAAAGCACATACATATTTAATTACTCATCTTTGGTCATTAGTCTTATGTCTGAGAAATAATTAGTACCTGGATTGCTACTGTATTAATTATACTTCCTGTGTGTTTTGGTCAATTCAGTTTACATTCACACTCATGAATTGAATACGGAGCCATTTCTCCAAATCTAAATTATGTTATTATTATTATTTTTATATGTTTCTCTTGCATTAGCCACCATTATGAGTGTTTTTTTCACTGAATGCTTTCTCTCTGGCAAAATCTGAAGGCAGCATTTAATTTATTCAACAAAGGCATATTCCTGAGAATCATAATTAAGCATAATTAAGCACAGTTTAAACCTTTGAAACAATTTGCAACTTGTGTCTGAATAACCTTATGATGTCTTCAAATGCAGCTCATTGTTTTGGAGCAAAGCTGTAATAATAGAAATGATGAGAAGAGTTGTGTGACAGTGTTAGTGGATGATGTTCATGGAGAATGCAGTGAACTCTGGTCACTGTACAGTATGTCACAATGCTTTTATTCTCCCTGAGCTTTTACGCTTCTGTACGCTTCTGTATGGATCAGTGTAGGAAGTCTGTGTTGTCTTACAGCTCTTCTCCTCATGTCAGCTTCCAAAGCGTCCACATTAAAGCCTCCACGGTTCCTCTAGTTCCTCCTCGTCTCCTCTGCTGTCATCTCTGCTCTATTCTCCACACAGTAGCATGCAGCGAGTCCAGACACACGCTGTTCGCTGGCAGAAGACTCTGGTCTGCTTCACTCTGCTGCTCTCAGATCACGGAGGTTTGCAGGAGAGTTCAGTGACGGTCTGTTGGTTTGTCCGTGTTAGTGTCTGTGCTGATGAGAAGGTTTGATGCTGGGATAGATCTCGGTCTGTAGGTCTGAGGATCTCTCTCTGTATGTTCCTCTTCTGCGTGAGTGTGTCTGTCTGTATACTGTAGGAAGGGATTCGTAGTTTTGGATGTCAGTGGGTCATTCTTGATGTTTCCCATTCTGTGTTTTATTATAATGAAGTTTGAGTCGTCATTTCTCATTGTCACATTCTGGACATTTTGCTAAACGTCTCCTTTTGTTTCAATGAAATTAGTACAGAAGATTATCTCCAGTATGGAGTACGAATTGCAAGATATAAACTTGGAATTGTGAGAATACAGTCCGAGTTAATATTTAGCAATTCTCTTTATTTTCTCTCTCTCTCAAAATCGCAATGTAAATAAGCTTCCATAAGAGAGTCATACAGGTCAAAGTAAATTCATAATACACTCAACAAATCATTTTGAAGCCTTTAAAGTGTAAAAGTCTCAACCAGTAATAAACCAGTGATACTTGCTAGCTGGAAATAGCAGTGAAACATATCTTTGGTTTTGTTTGGTTTCACAGAAGATGAAAGGGACGTTTATTTCCACCATAGAATAAAAAAATAAAATGTAAGTAATAAAACAAAGTGCAAGAATTAATCTTAGAAGTTTATCTCGCAATTGTCTTTTTTTCTCAGAACTGCAAGGAAAAAATCTGAATTGTTAGATATAAACTGTGCGAGAAATCTGGATTGTGCAATAAAACCTCATAATTACCTTTTTATTCTGTTGCAGAAATGACAGAATTTTACAATCATTGACCGTTTCATTTCATAACACACTCAACAAATCATTTTGAAGCTTTTCAAATATTTAAGATAATAACTCGACCAGTAATAAACCAATATTACTTGCTAGTTTGGAAATAGTAGTGAAACATATCATGCAATATTATTTATTAGAGTGCAAAAATTATATCAATAATATAATAATTCTAATTGTAAGCCTCTTTCAGGAATCAGTTTTGAAGTACTATTTCTAACATTAGGAATAATAAATAATATATTAATCAATAATAATAAATGAATCAATCTTAAATAAACTGAATTACCTGAAAAAAAATCTATTTAAAGGGGTATACATTTTTTTTAATTCTCTCATATTCGCCTCACATACATGCCTTTAGAGTTTTTACTTCAAATGGTGTTTAATGTTGTTCATATCATCATCTTTTGTTGTCTACTGTAGAAAGTAAGTCATGCAGGTTTGGAACTACATACTGTAAGTACATAAGAGGAGTAAATGATTACAAGGCTTTCATTTTCAGATGATCTGTTCCATTAATATTACTTTTGAAAATGTGATATAAATAAACAAGAGCAGGCTGAAACAGAGGCTCTTCTCACGCTCAGGTGGAGTGAGTGTGATTCTGATCAGCGCAGCTGCAGGTGTGGTCGAGTCCAGATCTCACACGCTCCGTCTGGGAATAATGCGAGTTTGTGTGAAAATGAAGCCAAAGTAACGTTTCACTCCCATGTTGCACATGCTTTTCAGACCCAGTTCCAGAATCAAATGTGACCTTGGACCACAAAACCAGTCATAAGGGTGACATTTTTTAAATTGTAGATGTCTACATCATCTGAAAGCTAAATAAATAAGCTTTCCATTGATGTATGGATTGATATGGATATTGATATGATATGACTATATTTGACTGAGATACAACTATATGAAAATCTGTAATCTGAGGGTGCAAAACAAAAATCTAAATATCGATAAAATCGCCTTTAAAGTTGTCAAAATGAAGTTCTTTGCAATTCATATTACTAATCAAAAATTAAGTTTTGATATATTTACGGTAGGAAATTGTATTAACATGATCTTTACCTAATATTCTAATGATTTTTTGCATAAAAGAGACATGGATCATTTTGACCCATACAATGTATTGTTGTCTATTGCTACAAATATACCTGTGCTGCGTATGACTGCTTCTGTGCTCCAGGGTCACAGGCTTCTTCTGAAAGAGAGGTGCTTTAGCCTTAATGCACGTCTATTTTGACATATTTTTGCCCTGCCCATTGTCATGGCTATCACTATCATTGCAATTTCGAGAGTGAATGGCATAATTAGATGTCACTGCCGAAACTTTTCAGCATAAAAGCTCGCTAAATCACTCATTTCAGTTCATCTCACAAAATTCTGTTATAATCAATGAATCTCTCTACACTGCACGATACATCTCTTAGTTACAAAGCATATACTCTTTGTTTGTTGTAATCGGAGGATTTGAACGCCTCTGATTGGCCATTGTGTTCAAGAAATTAACACTTATTTGTAGGGATCTTATATTTGTATGTGTGTCTGTGTGTGTGTGTGTGTCGTGTGTCTGTGTGTCTGTGTGTGTGTGTGTGTGTGCATGTGTGTGTGTGTGTCTGTGTGTGTGTGCTGTGTGTGTGTGTGTGTGTGTGTGTGTGTGTGTGTCGTGTGTGTGTGTGTGTGCTGTGTGTGTGTGTGTGTGTGTGTGTGTGTGTTGTGTGTGTGTGTGTGTGTGTGTGTGTGTACTGATATGTAATCAGTTAATGTCTATTTTATTTCAAGTTTGAATTTAGTTCATACACTGTTCACATCAGAAAAAGCGGTCTCTTTCTGTCTGCGCTGGTGTTTTGTCTAGAATGAACTGTAGTGTGGACTAGACTTTACTAGACAGACTAAATCTCTGCGCTTGTATCCTGCAGGCACTTGGACGCAGAAGGATCCAGCTGTGTTCAGAGAAATGATGCTGGAACAACAGCAGTGTAATTGGAACAAGAGTGTTAACAGCACAGGGAAGGCGCTTCATGAACCAGCGTTATTTTAGTAGCTCTTCTGTAATTTTCACAGCGGAATCCTCTGTGACTTAATTAATTGGAACAGGAGGCTTAAGTAATGAAACTCTCTGTCCCAAAATCAGACTTCAGAAGAGCAGCTCAGTAGTCGTGATCCGCTGAGACTCGCCTTACAGACAGAAACTGGGGCTTTCTTCAGGAATATTGTGTGGCCTCGTTTATTGTGGGATAATGGGAAAAAAATGATGATTTGTTTCAAAGTTTCTGGTTGTTTTAATGAAATTGAGACGCATAGATCATGGATATAAAGGTGATTTACAGTGTAGAAGAACTCAGAGATCCAACCATCACTCATGGTCTCCTTAAAAGACAGATATACAGTGTGCTTAACAGCATTTGTAAACGATCTCCACCCCAGAGTTTACCTCAGCGCACCTTCACTGCTGCAAAATCTATACGCTTGCGTATTAAATGTCATATGGACAATTTACAGTCATGCTTTTATTTCAATTGAAAATGAAAATACATCAAGAGTCGGCAAGCCTTTTGAGTTTTTAATCAGGTGTACACCATTTGAAAATGGTTTACTGTGGTAAGTACTCACCTCACATTTACGCCGTATATGACACAAAATCAATACGGTCTAAATAAACTTCAGCGACGAGGGAACACATATATATCTTGCCTCGTTGTTCATGGCTCTACAAATAATTATTGGGATTCATAAAAGTGCTGTGTGACAGGCCGTGATATCCAGGTGGCTCCAATCCCAACTTTTAATATCAAATATTATCTTCAGTTTATAGTTTGTCGATTTGCTTGTAACTTCCTGAACACTTAATTTATTTTTTTCTTCTAAACTGTAAACCAAGAAGCAAACAGAACATTTAACTTAAACTAAGACAAGATATTAATTTATTAGGAATAATGTGGGTTATTCTTGTCCATGCAAGTGTGTTGTGGGTGGTTGCTAGGGTGTTAGAATATCATTGCTAAGGTGTTCTGAGTGTTACAATATGGTTGCGAAGTTATTTTGAATGTTGCTTTGCAGTTGCTAGGTTGTTCTGTGTTCTGTGTTGCTATGCGGTCATGAGGTTGTTTTGACTGTTTTGGAGTGTTGCTTTGTGGTCGCTAGGTTGTTTTAAGTTTGTTGGAGTGTTGCTATGCATTCGTGAGGTTGTTCTGAGTGTTTTGGAGTGTTGCTATGTGGTTACTAGGTTATTCTGAACATTATTGGAGTGTTGTTATGTGGTTGCTAGGTTGTTTTAAGTGTTTTGGAGTGTTGCTATGTGTTTGCGAGGTGTAGTTATGAGTATTTTAGACTGTTGTTAAAGGGTTATTAGGTTGTTCTGAATATTTTAAGGATGTTGCTATGTTGGTTTTTAGTTGTTTGTGTGTTTTGGAGTGTTGTTATGTGGTTGCTAGGTTATTCAGAGCATTTTAGAGTGTTGCTATGCAGTTGTTACGTTGTTATGAGTATTTTGGAGTGTTGCTATGTGGTTGCTAGGTTATTCTGATGCATTTTGGAGTGTTGCTAGTTGCTAGGTTTTTTTAGTGTTTTTACGTTGTTATGAGTATTTTGGAGTGTTGCTATGTGGTTGCTAGGTTATTCAGAGTATTTAAGAGTGCTGCTATGCAGTTGCTACGTTGTTATGAGTATTTTGGAGTGTTGCTATGTGGTTGAGCATTTTAGAGTGTTACTAGTGTTGCTAGTTTGTTATGAGTATTTTGGCAGTGTTGTTATGAGTATTTTGGAGTGTTGCTATGTGGTTGCTAGGTTATTCAGAGCATTTTAGAGTGTTGCTATGCAGTTGTTACGTTGTTATGAGTATTTTGGAGTGTTGCTATGTGGTTGCTAGGTTATTCAGAGCATTTTAGAGTGTTGCTATGCAGTTGTTACGTTGTTATGAGTATTTTGGAGTGTTGCTATGTGGTTGCTGTTATTCAGTTGTTAGTTGCTTGTTATGAGTATTTTGGAGTGTTGATATGTGGTTGCTAGGTTATTCAGAGCATTTTAGAGTGTTGCTATGCAGTTGTTACGTTGTTATGAGTATTTTGGAGTGTTGCTATGTGGTTGCTAGGTTATTCAGAGTATTTAAGAGTGCTGCTATGCAGTTGCTATGTTGTTATGAGTATTTTAACTTGCATTGCAAGGTTGTATTAAATCAAATTAATTATTTTATGATGATTTATTTATAATTGTATATATATATATATGCATACAAAGTATTTTTTATCCTAGGTCCACTTTGTTTGTGTGAAAATTGTAAATATATATTTATTTATTTTAGATCATTATTTAATTGAATTGTATAAGAATTTATTTTAATGATGGCTATTTGAAACGCTCTCTAATTAATCAAGTTGTTTTTTTTGCTGCAAATGCCTCTTCATATATGAAATGAGAAGCATGTGTGTTCTTTTATATTGTGTTCATCCCTAAAACAGACTAGAAAAGGCATCCAAAGTGCCTCTGAGTGTCTAGTGGGTCAGTAAATGAGGTTGAGCATCAAGAGTTCAGTTTCAGACGGTCAGTTCAGGGCGTTTGAGACGTTATTATGCCTCAGTAATAAGCCTCTTTCCTCTCAGTCGTGTGATGGAGCAAGTGAACATCAGACCGCTCCTGAGAGTCACTTCAGTTATAGGTGCTGTTTATACTCTGTTGGATCTGATGTGTGATGGACAAAACCTGAATAAGTCAAGTGCATTGAGAAAACATCCATTTCTTACTCACTATTTTTGTCTTGTTTTCCAATGTAAATATCTAAATATTCTGAAATAAAATAGATTAACTGGAGAAGCAATATTACATAAGATGTAATGTTTTCTAAAAAAATTATAAAAGCAAATTTGTGTTTAAAACAAGAACAAATATCTGCCAAAAATCTTGTATTTTATGTAAATTAAGATGATTTTTCTGACCTCATTTGCAGATAGTTTCTCACTTTATATTATTCAGAAAACAAGACTTGATATTTTCAGTCATCTTCGTTTTTATGTAAATGTCTCTTGATTTTGAAATGTTTAGGTATTTGTACTGGAACACAAGACCAATATATTCAGTAAGTATATTATTTTGTGGCTATGAGCTTTTCTATGTGAGTGAGAGTTACAGTATCTGCTTGTTTGGGGTCGGTTTTGTTGTTTATGTGCAAAAAATAATGAATCACTTACTTGTTTTGTATATTTTACAGAAACAGATAGTCTTGTGAATTATGTTCCTGCTTGGTGATGCAAAACAAGGGGCAAAAGAGCATGAAAAAACACGTGATGTTTGTATGTCCAGCAGTAATCTGAGTAATATCATTATGAAATCAGAACCATATTTCTGTTCACTGTGACGTAACATGATTTCATTCAGATTCTTTGTGTTATGTGATAAATACAAGGTGAAAATAAATATTTTTCCCTTTAAATTAACTATTTGTGACCCTCTCTGTGAAAACCCAGCTAAAGTATTTTTTTGTGATTTACTGTTTTCTACATAAAATCATCCTTCATAAGGTAAAGAACATTCTGTGAAAATGTAACCTTCATATCTTTAAAATTGACTGAGTAAGGCCATGTCAAAGATTGAAATTATAGTGAAATTAATGGTTGAAATCCAAATTTGATTCTTGTTATCTAATAATTCGATTTTGAGACTTTAGCCTGGATTTCACAGAGAGGGTCACATTTATAATTATCTTAAAATAATATAGGGTTATATATTTTCTTGTTTTAAGGATAAATTCACTTGATACAATTTTTTTATTTTGTTTTTAATTAAATTTTAATTAACGTTTTAGCAATTTTGTTGTGTTGTTATTTTATTCCTTTATTATTTTTCTTTTAAAATATGTCTATTAGATACATTTCTAATTTTTTATTAATCCATTAATTCGTTTTAATTTAGTTTTAGTTTGTTACATCATTTTTATTAGTTTTTTGAAAAACTAAGATTTTAAAAATGTATAGCTAATATTTTATATAGCTTTTACAATTTGTATGAATTCATTTAGTTAGTAAAGTTAAACTAAACCAAAGAATGTCGCTTTGACAGCTAATTAAAATAAAATAAGCTTAAGGTTAAATTATATAAAGTAAGATTTTTTTTATTATTATTATAGTTATCCATAATAAATCTATCATCTGCTGCTCATTTTGGCAAATGCATTTGGTCATTCATGTATTGCATTTGAAATATCGCAGAAATAATATAAGTAGTATGATATCATGCAATTCCCATCAAAGCCAAATGAATTTCCCGGATGTTTTAAACCGCAATCAAGCAAACGAATGCAGATTCAAAAATGCAGTTCTAGCCTTTGATTTATGATACTGAAAAATGAACACAGAGCTAAGACAAAATCACAATTAAACCTGCATTTGCAATCATTAATTCTCATCGTTATGGTGTATACAAACACAACTAATCAAAGAGCCACGACGAGCTTCGACAATCAAACTTTACCAGTTAGCGGTGACAAACAGAGGTCGTATGATCACAGATGTGCTTCTGTAGCTTTTATAAGAAGCGGCTTTTAATGATTTCCAGTTTGATTAATCAGATCCTAATCATTTCATCAGATGAGGGCTCTCGGTTATGAGGTTTAATGCAGCAGGCGCCGCCCCCTCGTGAAATCTGACCAAATCAGCACGCTTGATTAATAACTCCAGACATGATGCAATCTCTATCTTTATGAAGATGTTGAAAGCTCTGCCTGGCGATGTGACCACATGGCTTTTCCTAACCGGAGAGCAGAAAAGTGCAGAAAAGGGAAAAATGTGAGGTATTTTGAGCGAACGAGAGAGAGAGAGGAGAGAGTGGAGAGAGAGAGAGAGAGAGAGAGAGAGAGAGAGGAGAGAGAGCGAGGAGAGAGAAGAGAGAGATGGAGAGAGTGGAGAGTGAGAAGAGAGATGGAGAAGGAGAGAAGGAGAGATAGAGAGTGAGGAGAGAGGAAGAAAGACACAGTGTTGGCCCAGGAATAATTAACAAATAGAGTACAGATGGCAAAAACAGATGGTTTCATTTGGGCCGTCCTGCGGATGGAAGGCAGAGGGCTGATGATAATGGATTCTGCACTCAGAGCTGGACAAACGTGCTTTAGAAACACTGATCAAACGTGCTCGATGCAAAGACTGACAAAGTGACGCTGCTATTGCTGTCTAAAGTTGAAGTACTTTCTCATATATCAGTTTCATCATCCTCCTTTTGAGGTTTCATAGCTGTGAATAAAACAAAGATGTGTGCTTTATTAGGAAATGCTATTCCATTAATATAATAGTGCATTTCTAAAGAGTGCATTAGTGGACGGACACTTTTTTAGCGGTGCTTGGTCCGGAAGTAATTTTCCATTAATTCTTCCCATAGGGATTTAAAAAAAAGTCTTTGTCAAAGCATTATAAGCCGTGAACCAAACCAACCAGCTACGAGGAGAATCACAACATCACAAACTTTGATTTGAAGCAAACCCGTTTTAGAAAATTGGACATAAAGACAAAGATGAACCTCCTAAACACTGGGGTTTAGAGAAAACCAGACATCTCAACCTGCAAAAAAGCATTTAAGGGAGGTATCCCGAAAAGCACAACCCCCTGCCGATCCCGCCCCCCTCCCCCCCAACAACAAAAAAGGAGGCCAAGGATATGATATTTCACCACAGAACATGACTTTACTTTTATAACGAAATACAGTTGAAACTATTTTACCTTTTATCCCAAGGGGCCATCAAAGAACTGAACAATCATACACCCCTACCACCCAGTCCAGCACAGTTGCACTTTATAGATAGGGACTTTATGCAATGGGACTTCAGTGTAATATTGGATGCCCTGTTATTGTTTTATAATTTTTATACTTTATTTATTGTGTGAGTGTGTATATGAAAGCGAGTATTTTTAGATGATGCACAAGCAAATTTCGTTGTATGGTACTACTGCACAATGACAAATAAAATTCTCTCTATCTATTATGTAAACTGCTTTTATTTATATTCCATTGCAATTTTAAATATGTCTAAGGTGTTTTCATGTAGCTAGTTGTTAGCCGACCTGAATAATATGCACATGAAATCAAATGAAACTTGATGAACTCACCTCAACATGTCTTCTACAATCATTTAACCCACCATGGGCAATGCTGAAGTCGCTATTGCAAACTGTACAGCGTGCAAGACTGTCATTATTTTTCACTTTTATAAGACAGGGGTACACTTTCGTGTAGTCTTGGGTAAAATGTGTCTTATATTTTCGTTTTTTGGGGCCCTCTCCCTCTGCCATGGCGCTCTTGTTTCTAGATATACTGAACTGAATATTCAGTTCGGGACTCGGGATAAGAGATAAAGCCCGCCCACACTGACAATTGATTGGTTGACTTACCGAAACAGGCCAATCAGGACGCTCTCTGTATTACATGCGCTTCATGAGGCACACACGCAGACTAGCACACGCACGCACACGCAAGGTCCCTCGCTCCCTCTCCCTTTCTGCCTGTGCGCGCGCTACATGTGTTGAAGCACAGTCTCTGTCTCGCATGCGCGCTCTTGATCACTCGCTCTAGATTCGGGATTTTTAACTCATTTGCCGGCATCAGGGAGCCGCTATCAATATGCGGGAGACTCCCGGAACTTCGGGAGACTTGGGATGTCTGAGAAACCGTACTACATCATAAGAGTGAGGTCATCTGAATTAGCCAGCTCGTAACATCTGTACGAAGTGCCGTGAGATAGCGCTGGTTGTTTAGTTAACATTAGTGAGTTCAACGTTTGACTTGTAAAGAAGCCATCTCTTTCCGAAAGCTGGAAGTGTGTCAGCACATGTCGCTCATTTAGCCGATGTGATTAGAAGAGGTTTCGCCTGAACGTGTGAATCAGTAACATTGATTCTTACACCCGTGATGTGTTCCTGATGGCTCTTGAAAGACTTCAAAAGCGACACGTTCTCAGAAACGTCTTGGATAATTCGATCCAGGTCAGTTTTAGCAGAAGAAATCACATTCAAATCAAAGCTGTAATGACTCTACAGCTGGGGGCAACTGAAAAGAGCCTTTATCCTCGATTAGGGGCTTGTCAGAATGAAAACTCACCTTTAAATTGCACACAGTTCTCCCACAGTCGTAGCCGAGCCGTTCGTCCTGAGCTCCCACAGACAGCCGAGCAATTTGCCGTAATCTGTATTGACGGCTCCTCAATGACCTCATCGCGCTGGAGCGGCCTGGGATTTTCTCCGAGACGGCCAATCTAAACAAGCGATTTAACTTTATGTGTGGGACCGAAGCCACTGCGGCGGCGTGATGGATGCGGTGCAGATATGAAGCGCGGGAGAAGCCATGCAGAATGCGTTTCAAGGTGTCTTGTGTGGGTTTGCTGTGTGCAATATCAAACTACTACAGCACAGTGCATCTTTTCTTTGTTGTTTCGTGCTGCTCTGGGCAATTTCCAAGCACTTACGCTGTAAACCCTCTGCACACACGACGATCGTTTACGCTTTTCCCGGTGCGCAGACAAACATGGTTTGATTGGGGCAACACCAGCTGGGGCAGTTTTTATTTCTTTGCTTAATTACGCTCTGCGCTTCTGAGACCTTCCAGAGGTTTGAAGACACCGGCGTCTGAAGTTTGGTTTTCAAAACTACTTTGACTTCTTTAGATTTCACTCCTTTCACCCTCGAGATGCTCAATAGAAGCAAAAAAAATAAATAAAAAAGTATTTCAAATACATGTTGTATAATTATCTATAAAAATATAATAATAATAATATATATTATATATATATATGAATAAAAATTTAAATATTACAATAATTAATATTACATAAATATTACATAAATGTATGTTAAATATTTTGTTATTATTCTTTTTATTATTAATACACAAAAAACTGTTAAAATAAAAAAACATTACTATTAGACTAAGATGATTAAAAAAATAAATAAAAAGCAATAATAAAAAATTACTAAATAAAAACAAAATAAGAATTGCAGATATTATTTAAAGCATGTTAATGAACACATTGCTACTCTTCACTGAGAATGTATAAATTAAAAATAAAATATATATAATATTCAATATATATATATATATTATATATATATTTACATTTTGAAAATAGATTTGAAAAATATCCATGTATTTATAAAAACATGAAAAAATATATATTTTGCTCTCTATATATTTCAATCCAGAAAAACACATTAAGATATTAATATACAGTATGAAGGTTAAAACTAAATATATTTTCAATTTCACAAATATATTTAATTTAGCTTTACGGGTTATAACATATAGTTAGCATATATTAAAAATATATTTTGTCCATCAAAAATATGATTTTTTTCCCATATTGGTTAAGAAAATCCAGAAAAAAAGTTTAAAAGGAAAATAAAAGCCACCAGTACAAAGCATGATAAATGCAAATGTATTCTCTGACATTTGAAGGCCAAGCGTCACATTTAGTGTTTTCCCACCTCGGGTCGGTTTTTCCTGCTAATGAAGCGGTTCCTAGGGCTTAACCTTTCTGTGGCGTCTGTGAACCTGCCACTTTAGTGACCTTCGTGTTAACTGTTCCTCGTTACTCTTGCACTTTCTGGATGCGGCTCTCATCGCCTCCATTCACATGCTGAAACAAATCCAGCAGAATCATTCATAAAAACGAGCCAGAAGCGTGAGGGTATGTGTTTCCACAGCGCAGCTTTATTAAAATGCATATGTTTAATTTATGATCCAGGACGTTCAAAGGGGATCAGCTGTCTGGGAATGAAGTCCACCATATGTATTCCCTCCTGCGTTTTCATTCATCCCGGCCGCTGTCTACATCACAAGAGAGAAATCCCACCTGAAGCTGAAAAATCATAACGCATTACTCTGAAAAGCACAATACTGGCTGAGATTTGCAATTCACCAAAGTTTCCCAAGGAAACATACTCCTCTGTTCGGGATGATTTATTCGAGTGTTTTTAGTTTTTAGGAAGAATGGGGAGCTGGAGTCACATTTGAAAGGTTAAGTTTTTTTATGTTTTGTTGTTGTTGACTTTCTTTCTTAAATCAAAATTTCATTACTAAATAAATAATATTTTTGTACTTGTAGTATAATATTATTTTATGTTAGTAGGCAGGTGAAGTAGGCGGGGCTTCTGGAGGGGATGTAGATTCGTAATAGTGAGGGGAAGTAGGCGGGGCTTCTGGAGGGGATGTAGATTCGTAATAGTGAGTGTAAGTAGGCGGGGCTTCTGGAGGGGATGTAGATTTGTAATAGTGAGGGGAAGTAGGCGGGGCTTCTGGAGGGGATGTAGATTTGTAATAGTGAGTGGAAGTAGGCGGGGCTTCTGGAGGGGATGTAGATTTGTAATAGTGAGTGTAAGTAGGCAGGGCTTCTGGAGGGGATGTAGATTCGTAATAGTGAGTGGAAGTAGGTGGGGCTTTTGGAGGGGAGGTAGATTCGTAATAGTGAGTGGAAGTAGGAGGGGCTTTCTGGAGGGGATGTAGATTCGTAATAGTGAGTGGAAGTAGGAGGGGCTTCTGGAGGGGATGTAGATTCGTAATAGTGAGTGGAAGTAGGAGGGGCTTCTGGAGGGGATGTAGATTCGTAATAGTGAGTGGAAGTAGGAGGAGCTTCTGGAGGGGATGTAGATTCATAATAGTGAGTGGAAGTAGGCGGGGCTTCTGGAGGGGATGTAGATTTGTAATAGTGAGTGGAAGTAGGTGGCTGCTGAGCCTGTGGTTGTTCTATATGCAAGCATCAGTGTCTTGAACTGGATGCGAGTGGCAACTGGTAGCCAGTGCAAGGAGATAAAGAGAGGTGTAACATGTGCTCTTTTGGGCTCGTTGAAGACCAGACGTGCCGCTGCATTCTGAATCATTTGTAGAGGTTTGATTGTGTTTGATGGAAGTCCAGCCAGAAGAGTATTGCAGTAGTCCAGTCTAGAAATGACAAGGGCCTGGACAAGAAGTTGTGGGGTGATGCTCTGACAATCTACTGTCCTCAGGAGACTCTGACACAGAATTACAGATGCTTAACAGCAAGATGCAAACCCCTGACCAGCTCCAAAAATAGAAAGGCAAGATTAGAGTTTGCAAAACAGCACAAAGGTGAGCCAGAAGAGTTTTTGAACTGTGTTTATGGACCGATGAGACAAAGATGAACCTTTGTGAAGTGTGAAGAAAAAAAGGGAACTGCAAAAGATCCCACGCTTACAGCCTCATCTGTAAAGCATTGTGGAGGTGGTGTCATGGCATGGGCATGCATGCTGTCTCTGGAACAGGCCCTCTCAACTTTACTGATGACTTAATGTACGATGACAGTAGCAGAATTAATTTGGAAGGGTATAAAACCATCTTGTCTACCAATATTCAAGAAAATGCCACCAGATTCATGGGAAGTGCCTCATATTGCATCAGAACAATGACCCAAAACACCCTGCTTGTTCAGTCAAGGAGTTTATAAGGGCAAAGAAATGTAAAGTCTTAGATCGCCCAAGTCAATCTCCAGATTTAAATCCGATTGATCATGAATTTCACCAGCTGAAGAGGAGAGTAAAGGCAGAAACAATAGGAATTGGCTGCTTTAAAGGCTAGGAAAAGTATTTCTGAGGATGAGAGCAAGAGTCTGGTGATGTCTGTGGGTCACAGACTCACTGCTGTGATTGTGCACAAGGGATCTGAAACTAAATAATAGCTTTTAATCTTTTATATCGGCCTTATGTTCAACTGTCCCAATACTTATGCTCACATCAATGAGTGGGATGAACTCTAAAAGTGCGGTTCTTTTTATTTGGTAAACATGTATGTGTTGAATAATAAATGTATGTGTGGCGAATAATAAAATGTGACATTCTGTAGTTTTGTCTCATATTCATCTTTTAATCATATTTGCAAATGTCTTGACTCCACAACCAACAGAGCAATTTTGTCTTTACTGTTCCAATACTTATGGAGGGCACTGTATATTACAGATTCATATATTTTACTACACTGTACTATAATACGCTAATGTAATGCTTATATATTTAAATTCTATGATTTTTTGAATATATTAATTATAAGCCATAACATTAATAATCAAAATATTATCCTGCTATATTATATTTATATTATACTTATATTTATAGAAAAACAAACAATATTGTGGATTTAACTAAACATGTATTAACTGTAACTGTGAAATGCAGTGCATGGGAAGCATGTTATGAGAACTGCTGCTGTATTTCACATCTGTGTTAAATACGATAAGTGTAACGGGTTCATTCTCTCAGTGCTCCTGGGCCTATTCAGCATCACATCTATTGGAAAGCTGTCATCGCTCACTGTGTTTTTACAGTACCAATAGCAGGTGGGCTACTGTCTGGACCGCTGGCCTCTGGCTATGGCTTTATAACACACATATTTCAAAACATCTCATGTGTGAACCGTAGAGGAGGGAGGGCTGTCTAAAAACCACCATGAGTTCAATAATACCCTCGTTTGTGTTCTTCTGCAGTTTGAATCGTACGGCGTAGCGTCACTCAATCACATCTTCAGCTAATAATCCCGCCGTCACCCGGTGACGTTCATCTCACCAGTCTCCAGAAATTAAAGCACACACTTGTCCTTCATCTGATTTGTGCGTTTACTCGCAGCGCTCGCCTTCTTTGATCAAAACAAGGAGATGTTAAGGATTTGAAGGCATGCTGTGTGGTTAAAGAGTCTCTCCTGGGGCGACAATTAACACTCGTCGTTCTCCAGCAATAGTTCACGCCAATCATACCAGTTTTGATGCCTGAATCCATATTTTAATTACCATTAAGGCTAGCAGCAGGCCAAGTTAAAAAAGGAAATTAAATCCTTCAAAAATATACTGGAAAGATGACTGTAGAGCCTGATTTAACACTCAAACTGAGACAGTAACCAAGAGAGCGTTTTAGGATGAGATGCTGTTGTGCTGTTTGTTTATGATGCAGATTATGTAATGCAATCTGCATAACTCTAATTCATGTACAGTCATGGAAACATATTTAAGAGGTCGAGCACAACAGTGACTGCAAAACCTTTCTTTTCTTCCAGAATAATTTTTCTTGTTTATATAAAAAAACTATTTCAGAAAATGTATAAAAAAATATATTTTTTAAGCATGGACCAAATCAACCAGCTTTAACATTAATCAAAATATTGCAACTTTGAATTGAAGTACAGTATTTGAAATCTGAAAAAAAAACTTTTTTTGCAAACTTTTTTATCTAGTTTTATTTTACTGTATTTTTGTGCCATATATATATATGTGTGTGTGTGTGTGTGTGTGTGTGTGTGTGTGTGTGTGTGTGTGTGTGTGTGTGTGTGTGTGTGTGTGTGTGTGTGTGTGTGTGTGTGTGTGTCTGTGTGTTTGTTTGTGGTAATTTGTGTGCCATGTGTGTGTGTGTGTGTGTATATTATATATATATATATGTGTGTGTGTGTGTGTGTGTATATATGGTGTGTTTATATAATATATATATTATATTTGTTTTATTTTAATATATTTTAATATTATATATTTTATTTTACCTTTGTTACCTTTAAAAAAAATAAACATTATTAAATTGTCTCAAGCTTTACAAGATGCATAAAACTATTAAAGTACACAGGCTTTTATTTTCTACCAAGCTCAAATATTGTGTTTCAAATCTAAGTTTGCTGCTAGGTCTGTCTCGGAAGGTTTTGTGCATTATTATAAAACATCAGTTCATGTATAGAGAACATATTCACCTCTGGAAGCAGATTGTTGGCTTTATGATAATTATAGTCACATAACTGACTGTATTCACAGTATAACACAACCTCAAGTGAATTATTAGGAGTTGTTCATACTGTTTTTGTTTGTGAAGTTGCATTAGTTTTATAGTTGCATTAGATTTTTAACCACAAAACATTTCCAAGAACATTAATTAAAAAAAAATTCTTTAAAATTTTATGGCAATAAAAAAGAGAGAGAAATTTAGAATTGTAAGAAAAAAACTGAATTGCGAATTTATATCTTGCAATTCTGAGTTTTTTGCAACTGCAAGAAAAAAGATATAAACTCAGTTGTAAAATATAAACTCAGATACAAAAACATTTCTAAGATATTACTGCATCTTTTCTCCAGCAATCTGGTAACCTAGAACAGCCGGCGTCCATGAAAAATGAGCAAAATAAAGTCAGGCGGAGAGCGCTATCAGTGTCAAGTGTGATATCTGTGAGAGGATGTTTGGTCTGGCCTCGCAAAAGCATGTTAACTTTCCCACATCAACAGACAGGAATTAAAGGAGAGGCTGATATTGAGAGATCACATTATAAGGGTTGATAGAAATGTGAATTAAATCCAGAAATCATTTTTACATGACAGAAATATGCATCAAAATCTGTGATGTTTGGATCTCTTTTTTATAATCGTATGCTCATAAACTTTAGCACAGAGCAGCACAGTTTGATCGAGTGCTCTGAAATGGCACAGAAATTGATATTCTGCTGTCACTTCCTTTAAAAATGGCTCCAGAATGAGCAATTACGGTCTCATCCACAGACCATTGTGTTTGGTCATTTAGTTCTGACTCCATTCAGACGAAACGCTTTATCACAAGACACTAGGCGCTTTTAATTGTCGATAATTTTTTTTAGAAGAACTGCCATATAATGAATATCCTTTTATTCACTTTTATTTGTCTCAATGATAGCTCAATTATTTTTTATAGGCCAGTGATGTTGTGATATCTGTAAGTTCAGACAAATGGCCTTTGGTTTCATTGCAGTGATGATAAGAGAATGAATTGTTCACAGGACTGGATTTGTTCGTTTCTTTGCTTCAGGGCGGCTGGATAAACGTCGGTCATTGCAATGAAAGCTCTTTTCTGAATACATTAAACCTTGAGACAGTAGATCTTATGATGGGCTACAAAGGGCCAATCTATGGTAGCTTGTTTCCACCACTGGATAAAAATAATAATAAAGGTAATTGGGAGTTTTCACAATTCCGATTTTTTTTTATTTTATTTTTTTATTCTCAAGTTCAAGTTCAAGTTCAAGTTGAGCTTTATTGTTCATTCCGCTACATGTGTGGACATACAGTGGGATGAGATGTCGTGCCTCACAGGACAACAGTGCTACATAAATACAGAACATACAACATGAAGTAAAAACAGTATAAACCTATAAACAACTAACCGCCTGTCAGCTTTGACTATACATATGCTAAATATAAAAGTGGTTACCTATACATAAACTAAAAAAAAAAAAAAAATACTAACTGTGCAACTGTGCAGACGACTTCAAATACTGTACATGTGCAAAAAGAGAGACATTCAAGCAGCTGACTGGGAACAGTGTAAGGTGATTTGTGGTGCATGAGCCAGTAAACATACATACATTACAGTATATATTGCAATCAGTCTGTCTAGTGCATGTAGAGGCGAGTGTGTTGCTACAGGTGGCTTGTGCAGGCCCGCTCACCTGTGCGTAGCCACACTTAAATTGCACAAAAATAAAAAAAAATTCCTGTGATGTGGTAGGGTGTGTGTGTGTGTGAGTGTGCGTGTGTGTGTGTGTGTGGGGGGGGGGGTAGTCCATGTTTTCAGGATGTAGGGGTTTGTTTGGGGGTTCAGAGAGGGGCGGTGTGATGTGAGTTCAGGGCTCTCACAGCCTGGGGGAAAAAGCTGTTGATGCAGTCTGGCGAGCGGGCTCTGATACTCTGGTACCGTCTACCTGAGGGTAGGAGCTGGAAGAGACTGTGGGAGGGGTGGTGTGGTCCTTCACGATACTTTTTGCTTTGCTGGAGCATCGTGTAAGGAAAATATCAGGATGGAGGGGAGAGGGGCACCAATGATTTTTGCAGCTGTGTTCACTGTCTGAGGGTCTTGCGGTCTGCTGCACTGCAGTTCCCGTACCAGACAGTGATGCAGCTGGTCAGCACGCTCTCAATGGTACCCCTGTAGAAGGTGGTGAGGATGGGTGGAGGGAGGCTTGCTCTTTTTCAGCCGGCGAGAAAGTGCAGGCGCTGTTGTGCCTTCTTGGAGACAGACCTGGTGTTGGTGGTCCAGGTGAGGTCCTCTGTGATGTGCACCCCCAGGAATTTAGTGCTGCTGACTCTCTCCACAGTCGAGCTGTCGATGAGCATGGGGGGTGGTCAACAGAGTTTCTCCTGAAGTCCATCACAACTTCCTTTGTCTTCTCCACATTGAGGGACAGGTTGTTAGCGCCACACCATTTCAGCCAGCTGTGCCACTTCCTCTCTGTAGTGCGTTTCATCATTGTTGCTGATGAGACCTACCACTGATGTGTCATCGGCAAACTTGATGATGTGGTTGGAGCTGAACTTGGCAGTGCAGTCGTGGGTCAGCAGCGTGAAGAGCAGCGGGCTGAGCACACAGCCCTGTGGGGCACCTGTGCTCAGTGTGGTAGTGCTCGAGTGTTGTGGCCGACACGGACTGACTGAGGTCTTCCAGTTAGAAAGTCCAGGATCCAATTACAGAGAGTTGTTAAGGCCCAGCAGGTTTAATTTATTGATGAGCGTTGTGGGATTATTGTGTTGAATGCTGAGCTGAGGTCGATGAACAGCATCTAACATAGGAGTCTTTATTTTCTAGATGGGTAAGAGCCAGTGGAGGGTGGAGGAAATTGCATCATCCGTAGAGCGGTTTGGGCGGTATGCAAACTGGAGCGGATCGAGTGTGTTGGGGAGGCGGTTTTGAGCTGTGCATGACTAGCCTCTCAAAGCACTTCATTATGATTGGAGTCAGTGCTATGGGACGGTAGTCATTTAGACAGGACACAGGTGATTTTTTGGTACCGGTATGATCGTTGTGGATTTGAGACATGTGGGGATGACTGCCTGCTCAGCGAGGTGTTGAAGATATCTGTTAGGACATCTGTCAGCTGTGCAGCACAGTCTTTCAGTGCGCGCACAGGTATATTGTCAGGACCCGCAGCCTTGCGTGGGGTAATCCTAGATAGGGTCTTCCTTACGTCGCTGGAGACAGACAGAGTGCCTGGTCGTTGGGAGGTGTGGGAAGTTTTTGTGCAGGTGTGTCGTTCTGCATTTCAAACCGTGAATAAAAGTGGTTGAGTACATCTGGGAGGGATGTGTCGTCATCTTCTGAGATTATATCTAATAATTTGGACTTTTTTATGTCAATCCTGATTTAAAACAAAGTCAGAATTGAAACAAAAACTTCAAAATGCAAGATATAAACTCAGAATTGCAAGATATAAACAAAACAGACAAACTCTGAATTGCGAAAAAAGTCGAATTGCGATGTAAACTCTGAATTCTAAACTCTGAATTGTTAGATATAAACTCAAAATTACAAATATAAACTCAGAATTACAAGATATAAACTCAGAATTACACGATATAAACTCAGAATTACAAGATATAAACTCAGAATTACACGATATAAACTCAGAATTACAAACATAAACTCAGAATTACAAGATATAAACTCAGAATTACAAGATATAAACTCAAAATTACACGATATAAACTCAGATTTACACAATATAAACTCAGACATACACGATATAAACTCAGAATTACAAGATTATAAACTCAGAATTGCAAGATTATAAACTCAGAATTACACCAAATAAACTCAGATTGAGATATAAAACTCAGAATATAAAAGTCAGAATTAGTTATAAAACTCAGAATTTCACGATATAAACTCAGAATTACACGACATGATATAAACTCAGAATTACACAATATAAACTCAGAATTACACGATATAAACTCAGAATATATAAACTCAGAATTACATGATTAAACTCAGAATTACAAGATATAAATCAGAAACATGATAAAATTACACGACAAGATAAACTCAGAATTACACAATATAAACTCAGAATTACACGATATAAACTCAGAATTACATGACATAAACTCAGAATTACAAGACATAAACTCAGAATTACAAGATATAAACTCAGAATTACACGATATAAACTCAGAATTACAAGATATAAACTCAGAATTACACGATATAAACTCAGAATTACATGATATAAACTCAGAATTACACGATATAAACTCAGAATTACACGATATAAACTCTGAATTACAAGATTTAAACTCAGAATTACACGATATAAACTCTGAATTACATAAAATAAACTCAGAATTACATGATATAAACTCAGAATTACACGATATAAACTCAGAATTACATGATATAAACTCAGAATTACAAGATATAAACTCAGAATTACACAATATAAACTCAGAATTACATGATATAAACTCAGAATTACAAGATATAAACTCAAAAAAGTCTATGGCAGAAACGGGCTTCCATAGAAATCCTCTAATGAGGATTATTATTTTTTATCATTACTGATGATAAAAAAGCCACAATGGCTTTTTGCATTTATTTCCAGCTGTTCTCAGAGCTTCAGCAGCTGGTGTTTCTCAGCGTCATTGCTATGTTCACTGATCATTCCTCTCAATGCATCACACGCCGACATAAAGAAACAAACACTTTATTTCAGACCAAATATATAGTGTGATTGCAGAGGGCCCTGATTGTGGGTGCATACGGGATGTGTTTGGGAAAAACATTAGTGAAGATGTATTAAATAGCGTAAGCGTTATCTGTTCTGCTGAGATATAGAGTGTCAGTGATACAGAGCAGCTGGAGATCCAGGAAATTAATTCATTTTCATTTAGCACCTAACAGAGACACAAACACTGCAGCCTCAGTGTGTTTGTGGATGTGCTGCGTGCAGCGAGCCGTGTCTGAGTAAAGTCATACGGTAAATGTTAACCAGAGCTCTGCCCGGTTTATTTGAATGGAATCGGCCACAACAGGAAGAGGAAAGTAGCTGAATTATAATTGTGATGGTGATGCATTCTGGGAATTTTTTTCCCAGAACATGTCGAGCCAACATTAAAATTTTGCTGCCTCAATTCAAACTCAACTTAAATTAATTTGGGAATTTTAATTAATTCTCCGTTCAAATCTGAATAGTACACAAACCTGCTTTTAAAAAAAAGCATGCATTCAAATTCAAAACACTGCCACCAAGACCGTCTTACACATAGTTGCTAAAGTTTTCTTTTGCTTTAGTTCTCTGTCATCTTGTACCAAGTGAGCCGGGGGGTAATCGGTGCATGATGCCCCTGAATGTTGAGTAATTTGTGAAAGCGGATTGAGGAAATGAGGATACAGTAACATGTAGTACTCTTAGCCCGCCGGTAATGCTCACTAATGCTAACGTAATATGTGTTATGTAAACTGAATTAGCAGACACATAAACATGTTCATAAACTCTCAAATGGCCATGTGGAAAAGAGTAGGTTTGTTGTAGTGAAGTGAAGGAAATATTCTTGCTGGAAAAGATTAACGCTAAGATATTGTGTTGGTGGGCTTTAACTCAGACAAGACTTGTAAAAATGACTGGAAGATAAATCGACGTGAGCTTCATTGCTGGCAAAGGTTTTGAAAAAACTGCTTAAAGGGATAGTTCACCCGAAAAAGAACATTTGCTGATAATTTACTCACCCTCAGGCCATCTGAGATGTGGATTACTCTTTTTCTTTAGGTTAGTAGAACAGTAAAGACGATTTTTAGCTGAAACTGTGGCGCTTGGTGATTCATAAAATGCAAGTCAATGGCTGCCATCTCTTCGAGAGTCAAAAAAGCATATCAAGGTTAATAAAATTAATACTTGTGGCTCCTGACGATATATTGAGGTCTTATGAAGCGCAACGATCGGCCTGTGCAAGAAACTGAACATTATTTACAGCTTTATTACCTGTAATCCAGAGCCTCAGGCAAACAGGACGCCTGATTATTTTCCGTGAACTGGTTCTTTCAGACAGTTTGTTTAAATTAACTGGTTTAATTCACTGTTTTATGCAATCATGCAATTAAGTCACGTATACACAATTAAATTATTGAAGCACCCAATAATGTGGTGAAATGTGGATGATTGAGTAACTTGTAGATCTGTGCTGCTCGAGCCGCAAACTGAACCATTTCCCTGAAGCTCTGGATTACAGGTAATAATGAAGCTCTGGATTACAGGTAATAATGTAGCTCTCGATTACAGGTAATAATGAAGCTCTGGATTACAGGTAATAATATTACAGGTAATAATGAAGCTCTGGATTACAGGTAATAATGAAGCTCTGGATTACATGTAATAATATTACAGGTAATAATGTAGCTCTGGATTACAGATAATAATTTGAAAGCTCTGGATTACAGGCTATATAAATATTACAGGTAATAATGTAGCTCTGGATTACAGGTAATAATGAAGCCTGAATAACAGTAATAATATTACAGGTAATAGTCCGCTCTGGTTGGATTACTAGGTAATAATGAAGCTCTGGATTACAGGTAATAATGAAGCTCTGGATTACAGGTAATGAAGCTCTGGATTACAGGTAATAATGAAGCTCTGGATTACAGGTAATAATGAAGCTCTGGATTACAGGTAATAATATTACAGGTAATAATGTAGCTCTGGATTACAGGTAATAATGAAGCTCTGGATTACAGGTAATAATGGAGCTCAGGTAATAATATTACAGGTAATAATGTAGCTCTGGATTACAGGTAATAATGAAGCTCTGGATTACAGGTAATAATATTACAGGTAATAATGTAGCTCTGGATTACAGGTAATAATGAAGCTCTGGATTACAGGTAATAATATTACAGGTAATAATGTAGCTCTGGATTTACAGGTAATAATGAAGCTCTGGATTACAGTAATAATATTACAGGTAATAATGTAGCTCTGGATTACAGGTAATAATGTAGCTCTGGATTACAGGTAAATAATGTAGCTCTGCTTACAGGTAATAATGAAGCTCTGGATTACAGGTAATAATATTACAGGTAATAATGTAGCTCTGGATTACAGGTAATAATGTAGCTCTGGATTACAGGTAATAATGTAGCTCTGGATTACAGGTAATAATGAAGCTCTGGATTACAGGTAATAATGTAGCTCTGGATTACAGGTAATAATGTAGCTCTGGATTACAGGTAATAATGTAGCTCTGGATTACAGGTAATAATGTAGCACTGGGTTACAGGTAATAATGAAGCTCTGGAATAACAGGTAATAATGAAGCTCTGATTACAGGTAATAATGTAGCTCTGGATTACAGGTAATAATAGCTCTGGATTACAGGTAATAATGAAGCTCTGGATTACAGGTAATAATGTAGCTCTGGATTACAGGTAATAATGTAGCTCTGGATTACAGGTAATAATGTAGCTCTGGATTACAGGTAATAATGTAGCTCTGGATTACAGGTAATAATGAAGCTCTGGATTACAGGTAATAATGTAGCTCTGGATTACAGGTAATAATGTAGCTCTGGATTACGTAATAATAGCTCTGGATACAGTAATAATAAGCTCTGGATTACAGGTAATAATGAAGCTCTGGATTACAGGTAATAATGAAGCTCTGGATTACAGGTAATAATGTAGCTCTGGATTACAGGTAATAATGAAGCTCTGGATTACAGGTAATAATGTAGCTCTGGATTACAGGTAATAATGTAGCTCTGGATTACAGGTAATAATGTTCGGTTTCTTGCATCGTTTAACTCCATGAGACCTCAATATATCATCAGGAGCCATGGATATTAGTTTTACACACCTTGATATACTTTTTTTGAATTTCAAAGAGACGGATGCCATTGACTTGCATTTTATGAATCACCAAGGAGCACAGTTTCAGCTAAAAATCTTCTTTACTGTTCTGCTGAAGAAAAAACCACCTACATCTTGGATGGCCTGAGGGTGAGTACATTTTCATTTCTGTGTGAACTATCCCTTCACCTCAAGACAAGACGTTTAAAAAGGGCTGGAAGATAAATTGACATGCACTTCTTTGCTGGCAAGGCTTTGGAAAAACTCCTTAACACATCTTATTGACCAGGCGAGGTCTTCTGCTCCCAGCCTGCCTGTGAGACTCTCCATCATCAGCATTCAGCCGAGGGAAGCGTCAGAGGAAATATATCCAATTAGATCACTCCGATCGATATCTGCCTGTGTTTGCAACATGCTCGAGTCAGGCCATCTTTCCTGTAGCGGAACACAACAGGCTGATTTGATTAGCGACGGATTGAAGTACATTTAGCCCCGACGGAGAAATCTCAAAGCCGATATGTGATGAATGAAATGACAATAAGTGAAGGTAAACAATGAACTGGACGAGCTCAGTTAGGAACATTACATGTGGCAGACAACGGGTGCTTTTTAATATGTCGCTCTGCGGTTGCTAAAGTGTTTTTGATTGATGCAAGATTGTGAGTGGTGGTTGCTAGGGTATTCTGGGTGGTTACTGGCGTGTCTTGTGTGGTTGCTTTAGTGCTATGGGCTGTTGCTGCAGTACAGTGCTCTGGGTTGTTGCCAGGGTGTTCCAGGTGGTTGTTAGGGCATTGCTAAGTGGTTGCTAGGGAAATTCTGGGTGGTTGTAAGAGTCTTCTGAGTGGTTGCTAGGACATTGTTAGGGTGTTCTGAGTGGTTGCTAGGACAAATCTGGTGTGGTTGTAAAAGTCTTCTGGGTGGTTGCTAGGACATTGTTAGGGTGTTCTGGGTGGTTGCTAGGGCAATTCTCTGTGGTTGTAAGAGTCTTCTGGGTGGTTGCTAGGACATTGTTAGGGTGTTCTGGGTGGTTGCTAGGACATTGTTAGGGTGTTCTGGGTGGTTGTAAGGGTCTTCTGGGTGGTTACTAAGGCAATTCTGGGTGGTTGTAAGAGTCTTCTGGGTGGTTGCTAGGACATTGTGTAAGGGTCTTCTGAGTGGTTGTTAGGACATTGTTAAGGTGTTCTGTGTGGTTACTAGGGCAATTATCTGTGTTGTAAGAGTTTTTTGGGTTGTTGCTAGGGCAATTCTGGGTGGTTGTAAGGGTCTTCTGGGTGGTTGCTAGGACATTGTTAGGGTGTTCTGGGTGGTTGTAAGAGTTTTCTGGGTGGTTGCTATGGCAATTCTGGGTGGTTGTAAGGGTCTTCTGGGTGGTTGCTAGGACATTGTTAGGGTGTTCTGGGTGGTTGTAAGAGTTTTTTGGGTGTTGCTAGGCAATTCTGGGTGGTTGTAAGGGTCTTCTGGGTGGTTGCTAGGACATTCTTGTTAAAGAGTGTTCTGGGTGGGTAAGGCAATTCTGGGTGGTTGTAAGAGTTTTCTGGGGTGGTTGCTATGGCAATTCTGGGTGATTGTAAGGGTCCTTCTTCGGTTGCTAGGACATTGTTAGGGTGTTCTGATGGTTGCTAGGGCAATTCTCTGGTTGTAAGAGTCTTCTGGGTGGTTGCTAGGACATTGTGTAAGGGTCTTCTGGGTGGTTGCTAGGACATTGTTAGGGTGTTCTGGGTGGTTGCTAGGGCAATTCTCTGTGGTTGTAAGAGTCTTCTGGGTGGTTGCTAGGACATTGTTAGGGTGTTCTGGGTGGTTGCTAGGTTCTGTGGTTGTGTGTGGTGATAGGCCTAGGAGTGTTCTGGGTGGTTGGGCAATTCTCTGTGGTTTGCCATAAGGGGTCTTTTGGGTGGTTGCTCTGTTGGGCTGTGGTTGCTAGGCAACAGTGTTGTTTTGTAAGAGTTTTCTGGTTGTTGCCAGGGCAATTCTGGGTGGGTAAGAGTTTCTTCTGGGTGGTTGTAAGAGTCTTGGTTGCAGGTTTGCCAGGTTGTTGTTTTCTGGGTGGTTGCCAGGGATTCTGGGTGGTTGTAAGATTCTGTGGCGGTTGTAAGTGGTCTTCTTGTGGCAGTGGTTGCTGGGTGTTGCCAGTCTTGTGGTTGTAAGAGTGTTTCTGGGTGTTTAGGAATTCTGGGGGTAAGGGTCTTCTGGGTGCAGGTTGTAGGGTGTTCTGGTGGTTGCTACATCTGGGTTGGTTGTAAAAGTTTCTGGGTGGTGGAAAGCTAGGGTGTTCTGGGTGGTTTGCTGGCAATTCTCTGAGGTTGTAAGGGTTTTCTGGGTTGTTCTGGGAGGATTGTAAAGTCTTCTGGTGGGGTCTTCTGGTGGTAAGGTCTTCTGGTGGTTTTGCTAGGACATTGTTAGAGTGTTCTGGGTGGTTGCTAGGGCAATTCTCTGTGGGTTTTAAGAGTCTTTGGGTGGTTGCTAGGACATTGTTAGAGGGGTCTCTGGGTTGTAAGGTTCTGGGTGGTTGCTAGGCAATTCTGTGTTGTTGTAAGGGTTTCTGGGTTGTTCTCAATTGTTGGATGGTTGTAAGAGTTATGTGGGTGGGGTTGTGATTGTAAGGGTCTTCTGGGTGGTTGCTAAAATGTTTATCTCTTTTCTTACATTTTTTTCTTTTCTTTTTGACTTTCTATTTTGTGCTATTTTCGTGACTTCATATTTTGTGAAGTTGCTGCACATCAGATCCATAGTAAATATGTTAAAAAAAAGTTAAGTAAAAAAGTGAATGGGAACGTAGATCTTTAGACATTTTAATCATAAAAATTTCTAGAACTACAAATAATTGTGGCCAATGTGTATTATAGAAAAAAATATATAATGTGATTGTGTTGAAAAGTTTTTTTTAAAATTTGTAAAAAATATTTTTAGGTTTTAGTTTTTTTGAAAGATCAAGAGAAAAAAAATACAAGTGTATTTTCACAACCTTCTTTGATCACATTTTCTTAGGGTGCCAATATAGTTCTGACCATGACTCTTCTGCTATTGTTTTCCTTGGATTTGCTTCCCAGTTCCATACAAACGTAAGCGTTTCTTTGTCCATTCAATGTTTTATAGGCAACCTCTGTCATGCTAATTCAGATTAGCATAGTTAGTTTTAAATGAATCGAGTTTATTTTAGTTCATAGTCCAGGAGTTACTAATCTGTACTTGATCTGTGTTTCAGAAAGTCATTTTTAGCTATTCTAGTTTAGGTCTACTCCTGGCTTAATTTAAACCATGTCCGAGAAACCGCCCCTATAAGTCTGATCACTTGGTAAAAAACACACCTCTCCTTCGTAATTAATTACTTAACTCGTTGTAGTGAACAGCACTTGTGCATCCCAGAGCTGCAGGGATCCTGTAAATGTGTTTAGCTTTGCAATTAGCAGCTAAATGATTGTTTGCTGATATTTGGATTGCGGGTGCTTTGGATTAGCAGATATCTAGAGCAAACAATATTGATTTTTTTAGATAATTGTGTGCACCACTGTAAGCATTGCAAATAATTATGGGATGGTATCTGATGGTCTTTCTGAGACAATAGCGACAACAGCATTACATGACAAATCTAAATCGCCTTTTTTAAATGCACGCAATCTGGCCTGTTCCCGGATATCTGCAATTACAGCAACTCTAATCCTCATGAATGCATTTCCACACTGAGGTCCACTAGAGCAGTTTGTTTGCAGTATTTTTGGGTTGCGGTCCAGCCCGTGACACGGTGCACACGCGTGCTGCATGTCCGTATAGCAGCGCGACATGTGCAACTGATCCTAATTCACAATGGCTCCATTGTCTGGATGAACGAGGAGTATTACAGCACGGCCTGTGATCTGTATACAAATGAGATCCAGCATATTTGACTTCGGCCGTCAGAATGGCAATTGCTGCTCCGCTGTTGGCATACAGCGTTCAACTCTGACTGACGCAGTGGGGATTGAACAAGACAGCGATTTGAACCGCATCCAAAACTCTCTGCTTTTCCAACTTGGTAAACCGAGTGTGGGCTCATCAGGGATTGTGTACAATTGTCCTTTATGGATGCACATTGTAACTAATGTGTCTGTGTTGAGATTAGAAGCATGCTAAGAAAGGACTACATCCAAGATTAAAGCAATAGTTCACCCCAAAACAATAAAAAACATATATTTTCTGTTAATTTACTCACCATCACATTTGTGTGTGTGTGTGTGTGTGTGTGTGTGTGTGTGTGTGTGTGTGTGTGTGTGTGTGTGTGTGTGTGTGTGTGTGTGTGTGTGTGTGTGTGTGTGTGTGTGTGTGTGTGTGTGTGTGTGTGTGTGTGTGTGTGTGTGTGTGTGTGTGTGTGTGTGTGTGTGTGTGTGTGTGTGTGTGTGTGTGTGTGTGTGTGTGTGTGTGTGTGTGTGTGTGTTAAAGAATTGCATACTATATAATATACTATATACTATAATAACAATCAAAAACAAATACAACTTATTATATACACTATAAACACTTTAAAAGAGACAGACATGTAGATATTTGTGAAAGATGTTTTCTCTGTTTTGGAGGGATGATCATTTTTAAATCATATCCTATTTATTGCATCAAAATTTGTTAAAAATTATTTCCAATCTTTTGCAAATAAGATAAAGATATCGCTGACCCTAAACTACAACGTCCTACTTTATTATCTTTCTAAAGTGTCAAACTAAGTGGAAAAGACAAGTCCAAAAATGCTTATAATAGCTGGATCTGGCAACACGAAGGCTGTGCCCAAGTCCTCACTCACAACTCTCTCAACGAGGCTAAAGAGACTCGTTTACTTCGTTAGCATCTGGCAACAATCATTTTTATACCACGGACGCTAAAGTTCTTGCAAACTGTCTAAACTTGAATTATACATGTCATGCAGACATTCATATGAGGAGTTTAACAGCAAATTAGTCATTCAGAGAACAATTTTTTTTAACATTTACCGAGGTCCGGACCTCATAGCTGGCTACAGGCCTGCGGACAGTCCCACCGACTCCAACTGAGCCAGAATAGTGGCATATAGGATCCTGTGATGAATGAGTCATTCAGCTAAATGAACTAGTGAATTGAACCAGTTCATTGAAACAAACTGTCTGAAAGAATCAGTTTGAGGAAAATAATCTGTTTGCCCGAGGCTCTGGATTACAGGTAATAGTGTTGTAAATAATGATCAGTTTCTTGCACAGACAATCTTTTTGCTTCATAAGGCCTCGATATATCGGCAGGAGAAAAAGGGCATTCATTTTGTGTTCCTTGATATGCTTTTTTGACTCTTGAAGTTCCGGTAGCTGCTGACTTGCATTTTATGAATCACCAAGGAGCACATTTTCAGCTAAAAATCTTCTTTACTGTTCAGCTGAAGAAAAAAAACACCTACATCTTGGATGGCCTGAGGGTGAGCAAATTAACAGCACATTTTCATTTTTGGGAGAACTATCCCTTTAACTGAAAAAAGTAGGCGTTTTAAAACATCCACTGAATCAGCACAAAGTACACATGTCTAAAAAGAGTAAAGTGCATCATCCAGACAGCCTTGTGTTCAATATATCAGCATCAGTAAGCAGCTCTCTGATGCTTTTCTTGGGTTTCAGTCTCATAGCCATTAGATGCTGTACATCATTTATCTTGAGGGTCATTAATTATTTGTGTGTAGTTATTTATTAGCACTTACTCTTGGTAAACTCATATCTCTGCAAACTTTTTATTAGCGAGGAGGATGATTTTCCATCTTACACAAGAGTCTTTATTTTCCCGGCATGATAGAATCACTTTCTGCACCTCCATATACAATAGCAATCAATCACGATAAATTTGTCTCTGGGATGATGTTCAACGTTGTTTGTTTCTTTGACAGCTCTGCCTTCGATGGAAAATGATATGGCATAACAAGTAATCGAAATGCCTATTGTGATGCCGAGACCCGGGTGAAAGGCGAGCGTGAGGAATATCATCTTTGGCTTTGAAATCAGATGGAGGCAACATGCGGTCTGTACGCAGCTCAGCAGGAGAACGCGGCTGTTCGGCGAGGAGAGATTGCAGAAACGCTGCTGCTGATGCGATGACCTCATCCCCCGAGCCACCCTCCTGCTGCTCGATGTGACCAGAATATAGGGGACAACTGGCCTCCACTGCCGGAGGAGCTGTGTAATTTGGAGCGTTGCCCCTCTCGCTGCGTCTGAAGGCCAAGTACATCCGAAAGCACTCACTCCACAAACAGGCTGCTTTTGAAGGTCATCGGAATTCTTTAAAGCAACAGGTTGAGAGGCTGGACGTTTCCCAAAGTCTCAGAGTGGATGTAATATTTACACGGAGGTCGAGGATCGCTTGATATTTACATAATTCCTGTAATTGAGTAAATATTTAGCCACTGTGTATTTTCCGGCGTCGCTCGCAGCTCTTTTCTCGTGTGTTTGTGCCTTCGGGCGTAGATTAGGTGCATTTGTACGATATTTTGCTCCGCTTCCACTGTGGGACGACACACACACACACACACACACACACACACACACACACACACACACACACACACACACACACACACACACACACACACACACACACACACACACACACACACACACACACACACACGACACAACACAGACACAGACACACACACACACACACACCCACACACACACACACACACACACACACACACTCACACACACACACACACACACACACACACACACACACACACACACACAACACACACAGTTACACATACGTTATACAATATTTAATACCACAAGTAAATACTTTTGAACAAATGTTTCTTCATAACCAATACACCAGTCTTCAAACCAAATTTGAAAGAAAGATTTTTTTCGTCACATACAAAATTACACAGAATATAACCAGCAGTGAAATGTGTTCTCTGCATTTAACCCATCCAAGTGTACACACACCCGGAGCAGTGGGCAGCCGATGTTGTGGCGCCCGGGGAGCAGTTGGGGGTTCGGGGTCTTGCTCAAGGGTCTCACCTCAGTCGAGGTATTGAAGGTGGAGAGAACACTCGTTATTCACTCCCCCCACCGACAATTCCTGCCGGAGCCGAGATTCGAACCCACAACCTCGGGTTATAAGTCCGACGCTTATTAGGCCACGACTGCCCCGTGGTGTTTGATCATTGTTGTCTGTCTCTTTGTTTTATTTTTGTGTTATAGTTTTATTATATTTACACTTTTATCTTTTAGATTGATAGTACTGTTTATAGTGTATACTGTTTTACTGTTTATAATGTGTAGTCTGATTTTATTGAAGTATTAGTTATTAATTATTAATATACTATCTATCTATCTATCTATCTATCTATCTATCTATCTATCTATCTATCTATCTATCTATCTATCTATCTAACTATCTATCTCTATCTATCTCTTATCTATCTATCTATCGTTCTATCGTTTTAAATATCGTTCTATTGTTCTATCTATCGTTCTATCTATAATTCTACCTCTCTCTATAGTTTATATTGATGAAGTGAGTGAAGTAAATGGTTAGATGAGGGGCGGGGTTTGTGTTGTTAGCGCTCCGCCCACCCGAGTTCGGACCAATGGGCTTCCGCTGCGTCCGGCTGTAACCGAGCACACAGTCATTCGCAGCGAGCGGCGCTGGGTTCACATCATCACACCTCCCGCAGAACCGAGAGCGAGCGCATGAACTAACAGATGCCCCGCGCGCTCCTCCATCTCTCCCGCAATAGAATGACGCGGATGTGTTTGTCTGAACGGACTTCTGCGCTGAGATCAGTCTGAGCTTCTGTCTCCGCAGGCAACTTCTTCAAATCTCTCTCTCGGAGTAACACCGCGCTCCTGTTGTGTGGATGAGAAGCGCTTCTGCAGACTCGCTCGTTTCTGATATGTCTGATTGATATGCGCGTGTTTTCCAAAACTAATCTGACGAGTGTTAGAATGAACCCTAAACACTGAGCGGGTGATTTTAGTCTCTCCGGCGGCGCAGTCCACAGTTATTGACCGTAGTGCGGACATTCACACCGCTGACAGAAGATCGGAAATCTCAACACTTGCTCCACTGTCTGCCATCCTCCGAGCCACAGATGCGAATGCAAGTCGACTAAAGCCAGAGGAATATACGCGTCCAAGTGTGCTGTAGTGATGCTGCAAGTGGAAATGATCACATTCGTGGGTGTGATCCTGTGGATGTGTGTATTTAGTCAAGAGCCCAGCTCAAAGGTGATGGCTGATCGATACGCGGTCTACTGGAACCGAACCAACCCCAGGTGAGCGGATCCGTCTGATTATACTCGAACTTTGTATACGCGACACTTTGCATTTACATTTATAGAGAGATATTAACATGTATGCGGGTTTAAAGTACGGTAATAGCTAATTAAAATATAATTATTAAGATGAAATAAACGCAAAGATAGATGTGGCGTTATTTGTCTAAATGTAGACGCTACATTGAAGCGTATCTGCGATTATTCGTGATTTGTTTAAACTATGAATCGTGTTTTTTTATCAGAACAGTATGATAATATCTAATTCCGTATATTCATATGGATGCACGTGTATCATAAACAAAAGTCAGTAAGAGATGAAACACTCAAAATTAAAATTAAATAAATAAAAAACATCGCGGATTTATTTTTTTTATTTATTATATTGGATGGCACGCATTTATTGACTAATCGACCCAGTTTTGCCGCGCGCGTCTCGGCCCGTTCCGTCGCCACTTTATCTTGTAAAGTTTACTTTGGTGTTGGTTCCGTAGGCCTAATGTGTTTAAATCTCATTCAGCAGCAGTCTCGTGGTTTCTTAAGGCGTGGTGCATTTTTCCAGTAGCTTATGATACATATTTAAATCACTGATCCACAAAAATCTATAATTAATCGAACTGCTTTCCGAGACGAAGGTTGAACTGTAAATTAATTCGTGTGGCTTTGACGCGTCGATTCACTGACAGTGAAACTATTAAATAAAAACATGTATGTAATATATGAATTAACACATAAATGCTGTTCATTATCCTGAAATTATTTAAACTGATATATTAATTAAAAATCAGGTGTAAACCCTATATTTGTGGATATTACAAGGGCCGGCAGCAGACGGGATCTGTTTCTCATGAAGTGAACACAACTGTAAATGACTGTGCAATTCTCAGTTCAACAATAAATACATATCTTACCATGTTAATGCATTTAAAGATTATTTACTCGAGATCACAGTTTTTACATTTCTAGACCAAGCAAGCAATAATGCATGCAGATGAACTTGCTTCATTTGTGTATTTATTTTTTTATAATAACAAGTTAAAATGGGCTACAGAATATAACTCCAGTCTACATGACCATTCATGTTTAGTTTATTTATTTGTATATCAGTCTCTATTTGTTTCTGCATAACCTGTTTGTTATTTAACATCTGTAAATGTGATTGGATATTTTCATAAAAGCATTAAAGTCTTTATTTTCTCCAGTACAGTGAAAGAATAGGTTGCATATGATATGTAAAAGTTGTTTGAAAGCAGCAGACCGTTCTGAAACCTGCCGTCAGAGTGAATATATCTCTGCTGATTAGAAGTCTTGCGGTCAGAATTACTCTCCTGCGTCGAGAGCGCCGTTTATTTATGTGACACTTTGTTTAAACAGAAAAACACAAAGTCAGGTTTCATTGGATATGTGACGCTGAAAAGCCACGGTTTCATTTGGTCGCACGGTTTGCAAGCCAGATGAGCATTCTGTTTCATAATTAACAAAACGTTTTAATTGCAGGTTGCTGTGCACACACAAAAAAAGAAATATTTGACAATATAAAGTCTTGTATTTTTTCTCCTCCTCCATGTTTCGGGGGAAATAACCCTCGTTCCCAGAATCACAGATGGTTTGCAGAAGGCCTGTAAGAATCCAGTGGTTTCCGAAGTCTTTTATTGTCTTGTTTTTGCTGGAGGGAAGCAGATAGACTCATAGAAAGCACGTTTTGTGTCCAGTAACTCATTTTGGTGTGCAGTAATCTTGTTTGTTTGACTTGTACAGCATCAGAATGATCGGAAAAGAAGTGCATGTATGCATGAACTATATCTGGACATTTTAGTTTGTATTCATCACATGAGCTCTGACTGAATATCAGAAGGCCAGATAGATTGACTCGGGCCGTCTGTTGGCTTTCTGAGTATGAATCGTTAATTGGTTAATTACTCGCTGCACCTTTGGCACACTAAACAGCCGTAACGAGGTTTCCCATGCTGGAGAAACCCTGCTAGCCAGATTTCCCTCTGACTTCCTTCCCCTTTAGCTGTGACTCTCTTTATTTCTCAGTGCCATGCTGAGCAGAGAAAATGAATGAATACAATGAGATATTTCAGGAGCTTCACTCCGGCTGTGCGGCTCCTCCGCTGGAGACCCGGGCGTAAGGGTCACCGCTCTCCGAACGCATACATTCAGCTGTAACACGATCGTTGGGCTGCTGGTGAAAATGTTCCATGATGAACCAGTCAGAAATGTGTTCCCACTCGACTTAACCGTGCAGGACCATCCGGTGTTTATGGGTTTACAGCCGCATTTCCCGTAAAACTCCCCAAAACACAATAAATTACAATTCTAAATCTATATATATATATTAAAATGTATATAATTTGTTGAAAATAATGATTAAATATGAAATTATTAGTTTATTAAAATTTGTTTGCAAAATAAAAAATAAAACTTACTATACATTTATAATATTTTTTTTAAATTAAATATTCATAATTATTTATTAAAATTTAATACAATTATTATTATTTTTTTTTTTCAAGTCATAATATTTTTATAATGAAATGTATAATACATTTTTTAAAAATAAAAATAAAAATGGTCATTATTAAAATTAGTTTGAAAAATTAAACAATTCTAATAAAAAACAGTTGTTTATGAAATATTCCTAATAATTATTTATTAAAAGTTTGTTTGCAAAATAATTTTTATAATAAAATGCTTAAAAAAATTTTTTTATTACAATTTTTAAAATTACTTTCTATTAAAGTTGCAAAAAACTATTTAGCATATTTCTACTGCTACTTTACATGGTTTAGCCCAGATTAATTTTTAAAAGAGAATTTCCCATCGTTGTTTAACCATATCAAGTTTCTGACCTTTCTGACCTCTGCAAACTCCACATGTAACAGCTTATATGTACTTGCATGTATTTGATGTACATTTTAGCACCTCTTCTGTGGGAGATTATAAAAGTACAGTAATACATGATACAGTAATACAACTAAACACGGTGCGTTTCTCATGCATGTGGCCATATACGACTGCTGCTCCAAATACGAAAACAGAGCCTCTTATTCTTCCGTCTTAAACAGATCCTGCTGCAGTTCAGACTGACTTGACTAGTTTTGACACTGCTTATTTTCCTCTTTTAGCCTTGTAAAACTTCTCCCGCGGTATGTAAAATGTGCCGTGCCTTTTCGCTGTCGAAACTCATTCTCAAAGATGGTTTGGAGAGTTCAGCAGGTCCATGAGAACCCTGGTCTGGAGGATTATTGTGATGATTTTAAAGAACAGACAATGACATAAAGGAAGACAGATAATAAAAGAAAACAGAGACCTGTATAGAGGTCGACCGATAGTGGATTTTACCGATACCGATAGCTAGGTTGGACCACACTGGCCGATACCGATTAATCAACCGATAGTTTTTAAATGGATACTGAAATAAAACTAGAGCTTTGCTATTTAAAAAAATATAAGCAGTAACAGTACTGAACCATACTTTGCAAATTAATACAAAATATTAATATTATTTATTATATTGATCATTAAAGTTATTTCATAGTTTGCTAATTTTAAAAGAAAAAACTATCAAATTAAAACATGTAGCCTGCTAATAGCGAATGTTGAAATGAACACTAACAAGAAACAATACTTCTACAGTTTTCATTAATGCTACGAAAGGACTCTTATTGTTAAGTATTACCATTTAATTTCACTTAAGTTCGCTTTGCGTTCAATTCAAGTGGCGTTCTAAAACATTATTTGATCACCAACGGACAGAAGTTTGTTTCTAGAATGAACAATTGGCTAAACAGTTTGAATTTCGGTTTAAAAAAACAGCAAGTGGAAAGAGAAAGAGCGATCTATTACAGCCTCTTTATGAAGCATACAGACTTTATTAGAGCCACAGAAAGACAAACGTTTTGCTAAAAAATGCACAATACATAATTTATAGCCTAGAGTGAAGTCATTATGTACATTTACAATGATTTAGGACAAGTATAATGTAATTTAATAGAAAACTATGTAAATGGCGCTCTGTTCCGCCGCAGGATTTTCTGTCGGCTGTATTTAAATGGCATTTGAAGTTTCCCATCTGATGCGCAGTGTCACATGTCAAAATAAACAACACGTGCTGTCAGTGATTTCCGCCTCTAGAGGCTGCTCTAGTATTGTATAATGCCAGCAGACCCTTCTCAGCCACTCCAGCAACGGACGCAAAACAGAAAACTATCGGCATGGATTTTTACCGATAACCGATAGTTGCGGCAATCAACTATCGGTGCCGATTAATCGGCAAAACCGATTAATCGGTCTATCACTAATGACAGTGGATTAATGTTAGGCAAAAGAAAATAACGTCACGTTTGCCCTGCAACAGCTCATTAGGTGCTTGAGAAGGCAGCGGGACGTTTGTGCAATGCAACAGTTTTTTGTTTAATAAGAGAAAAAGAGCCAGGGATTTACTGTCTGATGTTTTTGGATACCGTTTCTGGATAAAAGCTTTTTCAGGGTAAGGCTTTGTAAACTTTGATGGCATTGCGTTGGTGTCGATCTGCTGGGATTCTGCTCTGGATTAGACGTACATGAGCGAACGCTGGAGAGACGCAGCAGCCGTGCACTTCACTTGAGAGTCTGCATGCAGGACATATTTACTATCAGCTACATTCTAGCTGATTCCCTCGTGTAATTAGATTTATGTAATTAATTTAGTGCAGACTCTTATTGGGTTGTTTAATCTAAAGCCACATGTCTTAATGTTCTGGTCCACTTTTAATATGCAACAGAGGAATGCGAGTCAAATACGCCCGTGCTGCAGGTTTTGGTTTTGTTGTACATGTTTTGTGCATCAGCATGATTATGATGGTTATAATAAGCAAATGCACTAGACAGATGTTTGTGCATGGTCTGGTAGTAATAGAGGACCGTGAAGCAAGATCATCTACTGAACAAGGCTGTTGTGAAGTTAGTGCAGTTTATTTTATTTGCTTTTATTCATGATGCATATACAATATAAATTAATATTTGACATTTAAAAGCCTTATCCAGCAACTAATGGTTAAAATAAGCAAATACAATTAGCAAAACGGTACAAAAGCTCTCATTGAGATGGATACCCTTTTAAACGGCACACCTTTGCAACCTATTTACCCCAAAAAGGTGCATTTTAGTACATTAAAGGCACATATTTGTACTTAAATTAGTATCTAAATGGTACAAATTAGTACCTTTTGAAAGGGTAATGCCCCAGTGACAGCTGGGTATGCACAAGACAGATGTTTGTGCATTAAAAGAGCTTGTAGAGCAAGATCCTTTCCCCAAACAAGACTGTGTAAAGTAATGCAATTAATTTTATTTAGTTTTATTCTGAATGCATTTTTCATATTTGAAATCTGAGAGCCTCCTCCAGCAAATCATGGTTAAAATAAGCTAAACTAGTAAAAATAGCTGTCATTGGGATGATACCCTTTCAAAAGGTACGCCTTTGTAACTTATTTATCCCCAAAAGGTGCATTTTAGTACCTTAAACGATACATATGTTTGCCTAAATTAGTACCTAAATAGATTTTTCTTTGGCTACATATTTATGTTTTTGCATCATCTGGTAATAATAGAGCTCGTAAAACAAGATTATTTTACTGAACAAGACTGTTGTAAAGTAATGCTATGCATTTTATTTGCTTTTATTCATAATGCATATGTAGTATGAATTCATATTTGAAGGTTGAGAGCCTTATCCAGCAAATAATGGTTAAAATAAGCAAATCCACTTGATAGATGTTTGCTGGTAGAGGAACATTTGAAGCTAGATCCTTCCTGTTGTGAAGTTAATGCCATTTATTTTAATTTATTTTATTAAACATGCATATTCTATATAAATTCACTGGGATGATACCCTTTCAAATGTTACAACTTTGTACCTTATTACCCCAAAAATGGGTTTAGTACCTTAAATGTACATATTTGTACCGAAAGTGTGTATATCAGTACTTTTTGAAAGGGTACCGTCCCAGTTTGTATCTTTTTTCCAGCTTGCGTTTCCACCGCCAACAGTACACGATACTTGATAGTCGTGGTGTATAGTCGTGAAAGTAGTGATCGATGATAAAGCTCGACAATAATCACAGTTTTATGAACAATAATACATTATAAAAATAAGTCAAAATATAATAGGAAATAAAGACAAAACTCTCAACGCATTTATGTCAAAAGTTTAAATATATATGGATTTTAATGAACAATAATAGCCATTATAAAAGTATCGGAAAGACCCCCGGAAAGTACAAAGTATAATAGGAACTGCCCCCCGATAGCCTGGTTTTCTCCCAAGTTTTTTTCTCCACAAAGTTTTCGTTCCTTGCCGCTGTCGCCTCTGGCTTGCTCAGCAAACAATTCAGTCAGATATTATTTAAAAACGCTGGACAATGCTACAAAGTCAGCAGATAATTGAGTGCTGTCATTTTACATTAAGTTACTACGGTAAAGTTTAAAATATATCTAAAGATAAACTTTGTGCTCAGTCAAAACGATATGACCAGGAATAAATTAATAGATTCATGAGACCACTGTTAAATATACACAAAATGACAAAATTTTAAACAACTACATTCTCACCTGAAAAACTCTTAAAACTACATTTCATGACACAATAACAGTAATATTTTGATAATGACGCGTGTTTTTGGGCAATGACGTTTCACAAGTCTACACGAACAGAGGAGAACGCATATTGAGAAACGGCTATTGTCTGTGTGAAAATATAAAATGATAAAATACACTGTTATATTTTTTGTTCGCACACTCTGATGTAATAAGCCGAACACAGCCGAGCGGAACGAGTGAAGGAGAAGCTCCTTGTATCACGCAAAAGTGACGATTCTAGTCAACCAATCAACGTTCTGCAGTGAGTTTAGCTCCACCCCTTTGGTACCCATTGCTGTGCTAGGTACTCCGACGAAAGGGTACCAAAAAAGTGGTACGGTACGTTTCGCTATTTTGGTACCATTCACAACTTCTGACAATGGAAACGGACATAATTGCGTACCGTACTGTACCGAACCGTACCGCTCAGTGGAAACGAGCCAAAAGTGTGCACAAGAAGATATTTAGAGCATGCAAAGCATGTTCATTTTACAGCGTGAGACTGTTGTGGAGTATGTGCAATTATTATTTTTTATGTTTTATTCATAATACATATTTAGAATGAACGATACACCTTTGTACCTATTTTCCCTTAAAATTGTGCATTTTATTACCTTAAAAGTACATACTTGTACCTAAATTATTGCTTAAATGGTGCATAGTAATACATTTTTAAAGTGTAATGCCCCTGTTATTCATAATGCATATGTGATATGCAATAAAAAATAATATTTAATGGTTGAGAGCCTCAGCCTCCAGCAAAAAGTGTTAAAATATTCATATGCACCAGGTAGATGTTGTAGTAATAAAACATTTCAGCAATAGAGTGACGTTTGAAGCAAGATCCTTTTACTGAAGAAGACTGTTGTAAAGTTTTTTAATTAGCTTTTATTAATAATGCATGTTTACGATGCACTTATATTTGAAGTTTGAGAGCCTTACCCAGCAAATAATGGTTAAAATAAGCAAATGCATCGTCTGGTAGCAATAGAAGAACATTTGAAGCAGGATCCTTTTACTGAACAAGACTTGATTTGATTAATTTAGTGTGAATTAATATTTGGCACAAGCAGTGTTTGTGACTGTTGGAATGCTTTATTTGTAACGCTGCATTGGTCTAAATGTGGCATGACGCCCGTGTGGCTGGCACATCGGTCATGCCTGCTTCACCCGTGCCATTCCACATTCACACCTCCGTTTAAGGAAAATAAATCAGTCTCCAGCTGCGGGCAAATTCTCCAGGAATTGCTACGGGTCTGGCGAGACCCGGCAGCCAGGTAACGTGCCGTAAGATTTCATAAGTGCAGAGAGTGTGAGGAGCGAGTGTGCATCATTGATTATTTTTAATGTGCATCACTGTTTACTCCGGCGAGCGGCTCCTTGCATGCACAAACAAACAAACCGAGCTCTCGCTGCTCTCCCGACCGCCCGCTGCAAATATTGAGCGGCCGGTTCCTCTCTCTCTTCCTCACGGCCAGGCCTCGGCCGCTCTGAAAGGCCACTATTGTTTCCCCTCGCTGTCGCCTCTCCACATCCCGGGCCGAAAGTATGCATGCATTTAGAGAAAAGGAGAGCAGGAGAGGATGAAGGGGGTGAATGGAGAGCGCTTCACGGTGCTGCTTGTAATACTCTCTGCGTTTACAGGGACGCAGCGAACGGGTCACAATGGAGCGCAGAGGCCATTTCTCCCACGCCAAGCGTCTGGCCGCTTCTACTGGCCCTCGAACAATGTAGGTGACATTTGGGAGCTCGGGGTCTGAGACAAGCCCTAAGCCGACAGGATTAACCCCAGAACCGGCCTTTGTCCTTCTTGAAGTCCTCCGGGGCGGGGGGGTTTTCGCGATGGGTCGAGGGGTTTTGTTGCACTGGAGATACAGTATCAGGCCTCGGTGTTGTTGTAAAGATGTTGGAGCCGTGCACAAAGCACAAAGGAACGTGATTCGCCTTCGCTTTCCCCAAACACTCGGGGTCCCCTGCGTGAAGCGCAGATACGCTGGACTGAATTTATGGTTTTCAAGATCTAAAGAGCTTTTGATCCGAAGGTTTCTGCTTAAATGCTTCAAATCAATTTGTGGACAAAAGTTCAGCACACACAGGAAATCTTTATAAAATTAAAATCATTTTTATTTTATTGATTTAAATTTTCTAAACAAATTTTTTTATAAATGCTATAGAAAAATGTATTATATATATTTTTATTTAATGTTATTTAAAAAAACTGAATTTATAATATTTAATTTGAGTTTAATAAATTTGACTAAAAGGTCTAAAGAACTTTGAAACTGCAAGGTTCTTCAAATCTTTTCAAATTAATCTTTATTTTATTCCATATCATTAAATGTTTTAGTTTTTATTTATTTTATTTGATATACTTTTCTGTATTTATGTTTCACAAAATTAAAGGACCTTTTGATTTGAAGGTTGTTGCTTAAATGCTTCACTTTTTCCACTTTAATTTTGTAGAGAATATTAAGTTCTGTCTACTTATGAATAGTTTTGTTTTATTATATATATATATATATATATATAATATTTATAATTAACTAAATTAACTCTATATTTTTTTTCATGTATTTTTATTTAACTTTTTATTTATTTTCTTATTAATATTTTTTTATAATGGATGAATGAATGTATAAGCTAATATTTTGACTTCAGTAGTTAATTTGGCATAATTTCATGTTTTTTCTTGTAAAGATATAAAACCGAACGAGTAGATTTGACGCACTATCTGTCCATCCTTTGTCTGAAGCATGCATGTGTTTGGTCAGTTAAAAGTGTTGTTGAGTTATTTACACTTTATGTAGCAGACGTTTGACAGCTTGCAGTTTAAACCTTTGCGCTGCTGCGTGTTGAGCCACACAGGAACACAGATGTTCTTCTCGTAGGTTTGGAGTAAATCCCGGCTCACCTGGAAATGCGGTGTGTTTGTTTAGCGTCTCTGGGACTGAAGTGACTCGAGGTCTCCTCGGCGTCCTCTCATTCATGAGCTAATGGTGTGGAGTCACTAAAGGGCTTAAAACACCATCGGCTCATTGTCTACTGACACAAAACCCTTTCCTCTTTAATCCCTCTTCCTCTCCTCCATAGAAACCTTCCTGCTCACATTCGGCATTCATATTAATCAGTGTTAAAGGCCTAATGAGAGAAATAAGACTTAAGAGGAACCCTGGAGTGTCTTTGGAAGTCGGCAGAAACAGTTAAGTTATAAATATCGCCCCGGACAGTTGCTTTCAGAGCCTGAGAACGTTTAATTGTCCTTTTCTGTTCTGTCTTGCCGTCGCGTTTGACTGAGAAATTGAAAATGTTGAGTTTTCAGCGTCCCGCCAGGATATTTAGCATCTGTTCCTAAAGCCGTGTTTGTTTGGCTGCTGATCTCTCTGCTTCTCGAACCTCAAGCTGTGTGTTCTTTTGCTCAATGGTCCGGTCCGCACGGAAGAGGCCATCTGGGGCAGCTTCTCTCTCTCTCTGGACTAATCGGGGATTACTGGCCCTTTACTTTGGGTGTAAAAGGCTGTTGGGGTGTCTCCTGCGCTCCTCTGTTTGACTTAGGCCCAGTGTTGTGGCTACTGCGGCTGACCGATGGTTAGTTAATGCCGACGGGTCACGAACATCCAGATGGTGAAGGTGGGATCTAATCTAAAAGTTTTCAGCTCATGGCTGATGATGTATAAATATAAAACACTCGACTGTTTCGAGCTACATACTGAGAGATATATCCAGAATCAAGGAATATGTGTGTTACACAGAAAGCATCTATAGATTGTGAGATTAAAGTGTGTTGTGTTGATTTAACCATCAGTGAACCTTACTGACATAATAAAATAATACATTAGAAAATATAATGAAGTGCCAGTTTGAATAAATGCATCATTAATTGATATAAAACAAAATATTCAAGCAGAAATTATTTAGACTTCAGATTATTATGTATATGTAATTTAGACAATTACTTAGAAATCAGAAAAATAATTGGTGAGATGTAAAACACTTTTTATAATAATAATAATATAATGTTCTTCTTTTATAAAAATATAATAATACTTCTTGGTCTTTGACATTAAACTCTACTTTTGGCAGGTTGATACTTTAGTTAAACCAGGGTTATTAAACTAAAATTAAAAGCATTAAATACATTTTCATTACTTGAAATAAAATAAATGTTAACTGAAATAAAAATGCGTTAAAACTATATAGATAAATAAAAAATATAATATATAAAATAACCCTCCAAAACGACAAAAAAATCACAGAAATGCACAACAAAATTACTAAAACTTGAACTAAAATTAAAATGAAAACGGAAAATGTAAAAATAAAAACTTTAGATGTATGTATTTCAATGATGCTAAAATATCACTGGTTTAAACTATAGACATATTTAAATGATTTAGCAACATTTATATTTTTATTTTATGTTTACTTTATATATAATATATATATGTATATATACTTACATACATACATACATACATATATATATATATAACTTTAAAAGCATTTGTTTCCATATTCATAATAGTTTTAATAATTGACGGCTTTAATAATATTCCCCATCTTTGAATGTGTAAAAATCTTCTCAGCAGACCTGCAGGAGGCCTGTGATGTTTTGGGGCTGTCGATCAGCCAATGGGAGCGCAGCGTTTCCTGTCGTCTGATTGGCTCAGCCGGTGAAGCTGAGTGTAATGCTGGCGAGAGTATGAAATATTAAGAGCTGTTCGTGATCTCACAGCCGTTCGCAATCCTTCGCACGCAATCCTGAAGAAACCAGGTCAAGGCGGCCATGCTGAAGCAGCAAAGGTGAAACCTGAGGGTTCGAGTGCTGCTTGTATGTGGTTAAACATCCATCGACCTCTAGGAGACGTCTTAGTTGAATCCTTTATTGTATACCAGCGGATTGCAAAGTCAGTCTGTTTTTTTTCCCCCTCAAATATTTTCCATGCAACTCGCCACAGACATTCTCATGTCGCTCTAAGCCAAGTGTGGAAAGAAGAAGAGCTTGAGTTTCTTTCCCTTCACGCGAGCCTGTCGCCGTATCGCCGGTGAGAGCTACACGGCACGACGACGGCTGAATTATTCACGCTCATAATCGGCCTTTATGTCATCTGGCGCTGCTGGGGCCCGGGTTATTCTAGTGCATAATTGATGCTGCTCAGAAGTGGAAAAGTTAGAATAGCAGAAGTAATGTGAAGGGAAAGCGCTGGCGGAGGAGGCGAGGGGTCAGACTCAATCCCGGGCCGCGTCCGGCGTAACGAGCGCTGACATCGAGCCGAGCCGGAATATCCACTCTCTGAAGATTTACGGAGAGCGGGAACGGTGCAAAACATGGCTGCCATTAGTTGTGGCTTTGCTTTATTTCAAAGCATTCTTGGGCTGATCTGGTGGAATAGTAATTGGAAAAAGAAAGGTTTTTTTGTTTTTTTGTTTTTTTCACCAGCCGTATTTGGTCTGTGGTAATCAGGATCAGATTTACATGATAAATTAATTACAGTGATGGTCCAGCGTTGAGGTGTTTTTATGCCTCATTGGAAATGACTTGCTGATTTTACACGAACCTGTCAAGAGTTTGGAATAATTGTGATTTTTTTTTCAAAAGACATCTCATCTGCTCATCAAGGCTGTATTTATTCAATCAAAAATAAAGTACAAACTGTGACATATTATTAGTATTTGAAATAGCTGTGTTGTATATGAATATGTGTTAAACTGTAATTTATTTCTGTGATGCGCAAAGCTGTATTTTCAGCATCATTACTGCAGTCTTCAGTGTCACATGATCTTCAGAAATCATAATAATATTCTGATTGCTGCTCAAGAAACATTTCTGATTATTATCAATGTTGAAAACAGCTGTCCTGCACAATATTTTTGTGGAAACTGTGAGATACGTTATTTTTCAGGATTCACAGATGAACAGAAAGTTCAAAAGAACAGCATTTATTTGAAATAGAAATGTTTTGTAACATTATTAATGTCTTTACTGTCACTTTTGATGAATTTAATGCATTCTTGCTGAATACAATTATTATTATTTTTAATAATAAAAAACACGTTTGAATGGCAATGTATCTATCACAAGTAATGCTGCTGAAAATTCAGCTTTGCATCACAAAAATAAATAGCTTTTTACAATATATACAGTATTCACATAGAACACTGTTAAATTAATAACATTTCACAATTGTTACCGTTTTTATCATATCTTTTATCAAATATATGCAGCCTTGGTGAGCAATAAGACAAAAAAAAACATAAAAAAATCAATTATTCCACATTTTTTACCATGTGAAAATTCAGCTTAGAATTAACAGGAATAAAAAATATAATCAAATACAAAAAAAAAATATTTTCACAATATTACTATAATTTTGTAAGCAGAAGAGCATATTCAGATACATTAAAAAAACTCATTTTAAAGCATCAGCGTATATTTCCTTCCCAGCAGCCAAATGTAACATCGTGACGCACCGATGCAGAAGAAGTCCAGTTGAAGCGAAGCGTTTCATAAACATCACAGATTGACACGACAGAACAACACTGTGTCGCACACATTCCAGCGAACGTGTTACAGTGAAAGCCTAAACCATGTCATTAGTTAGCAGCCTCTAATTAAGTCTCATTGGTTTTAGTGCAGACGAAGCAGTGCACACATGACCGAAGCTCCAGTTTGTTTTACACCTCAGTCGCCCAACTCCCTTCCACAGAGAGCACGTCTTTTGTGTTTGTGAACAAAGAGCGGCGGGATTCAGTTACTAGCCCGCGAGCTTAAGAAGCAACCGAACACTACACGCTTGTCTTCATCTTCAGGTGAACACGACACCTGAGAAACAAACGCATGAGGGCATGTTTATGATGACAACACACACATCCCACATGCACTTTAATTCAAAGTTGGCGTTTTGCTTGCTTTGATTTACTCTAACGGCTGATCAAACCATGCAATCTCCAGCCAGACACTTCTGCCAGTAAAAGACATGCCTCCATACAAAAATCAACTGTCTTTCTGGACAAAAAAAATACATATTTCCATAAAGAGATGAGGTAATACGCCCGTAAAAATGTGTCTTGCTGCGTGAGCAATTAGCGGTGTAGAGAAAGCACTCCATCCGAGCAGACTTTACAATGCTTTTATGGCATGTCTGAGCAGCTACAATGCAGTCATAAAGCATCTGATAGACGCATTAGCTGCTGCGTGTCCAGGAATCATATAAAGAGGATTTATGAGTGCTTTCTCGATGAGAGCACCTTCAGAAGACACCGATCGCATCCCGTCAGATGCACAACAGAGACGGGAGTAAATCACCAAAACACGTCAAAATATTTGAAACATGCAATTTTAATCCAATCAGGTTTCTTTTTATATCACTGGTGATTTTCTTGATAATATTGTGAAATCAGCATATCGTGTTGCTCAAACTGCATTGTAGTCGGGCTGGGCTATAAATGATATAATGTAAATACATGTAGAAAAAAAATCTTCATGACAACCCACCAAAATAAAAGTTTTAATTGAAGAAATTATAACAGAAATGTGTTACTGTTGTATTCTAAGATGTACTTCTCAAAATAATAATAATATTATTATAATTTTTAAGGAATATAATACAATATATATATTTTTTTCATCGAAGGTTTAATTTATATAGTTCTGTTGTGCAGCATCTTAATTGACAAAGAATAAAAATCCAGTATTTTTTTGGTAATTAAAAAAAATTATAAATATTATTTGATTACATTTAAATAAATGTAAACTTAAAAAAAATAAATGCATTTTTATTTAGGTTATTTATTTATTTCTTTAGTAGGTTAATAAACAAATAAATAAAAACAAAAAAAAAAAATGTGACTATTAATATGCATATTAATAATTTATTCATTACTTCATTGAATAAATTAATAAATTAATAAATACATACACACACACACACACACACACACACACACACACACACACACACACACACACACACACACACACACACACACACACACACACACACACACACACACACACACACACACTTCACTCACACACACTCTCACTCTCACACACACACACACACACACACACACACACACACACACACACACACACACACACACACACACACACAACACACACACACACACACACACACACACACACACACACACACACGTGACCATTAAACAACATCAGAAAGCTATGAATATGAGAATATGTAAATCTAGAAAAATTAAAATGCAATGTTTTGTTGTAATTTTATTGTTTTTATATTACATTATAAAAAATAAAATTACATTATATATTACATTTTAAAATATGAATTGTTAAAGTTTCATTTTTGCTATGTTTGATGATAAATTTGTATTCAATCATAAAATAGTATCCAGAAAAGATAAAATGGAAGGCACAGAATATAGGGGCAAAAATTTATGTATTTTATTGAGCCATAAACTAAAAGCTGACTTACTCTTCAGAAACAAGTTATGTTTACATTCATGCTCAAGGTAAATAAACAGTGTGATAAACACTGATATCGTATGAGATCATATTTTTAAGCACAGTCTCGTGCAGCTGTTAATTGAGTTCTCCGCTCGTTAAGGATTCACACACACCAGATCGTGTCCTGCTGATAAAACACACTGATCATTATTTTCTGGACTTTTTGTTATTCGTCTCATTATAGCTTGAGCCATCTTGTAATTAAAGGATGTAACTGTCAATGATGAAAACAGTAATTGCATCCGCTGCTGGCCGTTTCTCCTAATGAACTCTTTTTGGAGGGTTTGTTTTAAACGATTGTAAGTATCAGCACTTAAATGAGCTTTTATCAGCACAATGATCTGCACGTCATGTCGTTTAGTTCGTTAATGCACGGCACTTTTCTCTCCTAATAGCCTTATTTTTGTCTGTATACAAAACAAAACATGTTTTTAGTTGTTAATTATATTACATTATTAGGGTTCACTTTTAATTATTTATTAAAAAGTATTACTTTTATATTTTATATATGAGATAATATAATTTTATTTTGTCTTATTCCTTGATAATAAATGTGGCTTGTAAAGTGTGTGCGGTTTTACATTTTAATTACAACTTGAACCAGAAACTTAACACAATTAAAAAAGTATAACGGCTAAAATATTCATTTATTTATTTTGAACAAATCCTGGTTTTATATTATTTAGAGCTGCTTTATTTAATTCCAGGTCATTTTTCCAGGACTGACCCAGATACTGTAAAATAAAGCTGATTTATTTATTTATTTATTTACAATCAAATTAGTAGTTTTTGAAATTCAGAGGAAGAAAAACATGACCATGACATTATTTTTTTATTTTTATTTTTTTTTTTTTTACATTATTTAATCACATAATTATTATTTTTAATGTATTTTTTTTATTTCATCGGGATAATAATGGTTTCATATCATATTTTTTGTGTGCTTATATAAATCTCCTCATGGCTTTCCTTCATTCATTGTGGGTTTAGTTTCCTCCAAAATGTTTGACACATTACTACTTTTATAGAGAGTGATATAAATGAGTTTATGTATTGGATGCTTTATAATGCTGTTTCAGTAGGTCATGTAATGTTTTAGCGTGGATGTGGAGTAAACTCATTGCATGTGTGGATGAAGACCTCTCTCATTTAACGTCTCTGAAGGTTGAGCTGTGGTTTCTTGATGTCTGCTGTAGTTTGGTGATCTGGAAGCAGGTTTTGGGGTGTGTTTGTTGGCTGGTGGAGGGCCGTGGCGTCTCGCGTGTGGGTCGACTCCATCACGTGGCTTCGCGTTCGAGTTTTTCCCTGATGGCTTTTGGCACGCAATGCTGGAGCTCTGAGCGACCAACCAGCGGCTCCAGAAGCGCCGTCCAAAGACGTGAAGCACAAATGAGCCAATGAGGAACGCCGGCTGCTTCGCTATGCGTTGCTAGGCACAGAGAGGAAATGCTTTGTTAAGTCTGACTTGTGTCGCCTTGATCTAGTGCTTACCAGAGTGAATATGATCTGGGTCATGTTGTAGCTTCAAAGAGCACTTTCTCTTTAATGAGATTATTAGTTTGGGGCTTTCCTTCATGGGGCTCTTTTTACTCGCCAGAAAGTGCTGCCCTTTTCTGCCACGTCCTTGTTGCACGTAGGAACAAAATTCACTGTTTGTGTGAAAAAGAGACATTTGTGTGAAATCACCAGAAATCATGACTGCAATTCATCTAGAGAAATATTTAAAGAGCAAATTCAGTCTGTTGAATTAATCCGTGCAGATTACAAAGTCTATTTACACAGTAAAGTTTGCTAAGGTTATATTCACTAACTCCATCCACCATTGCTCTGATATATTACCTTCAGTACTAATAGCATATTTACATTCATGCATTTATCAATTAAACATATTATGCATGAACAGCATTAATATTTGCATGCTGTAAACAACATGCTGTTTGTGTCTATTTATACTTCATGCAAACAGTTTTACCACTATTTATACCCTTATATTTATTCACTTATTGCTTAGTTATAATTTTTTTTTAGATATCATTGTATTACGTTTTTGCGTGTCAGTTGTTGTAATTATTGTTTTTTATAAAAAAAGTCACTTGTTCTTCGAAAAAAATAATTGTGTAAATAATTGTATATTTGTAATAATTATAAAAAATATTCATTTGTAATTTGTATTTGTAATATTAAAAACATATAATATATTATTTGTATTAATTATTAATAATTACTACTATTGTTTTTTATATATTTATAATATTAAAAACAATATTTTGAAAGAAGATGTGACTTCGAAGTGTGTGCATAAAAAAATGCTTATTAAAATAAAATAAGGAAATAAAAAAATTGCATAACTAATGTAAATAAAATAATGTACATTTTTAAAATCAATTCTGGCTTTATTTATTTCAGGCTATTTCCAGTAAAATAGAGCTGGCAGAAGGTCCAGCATATTTACACTTGAGCTGCTGGCACATTGTCTCAGGTTCGTTTGTGCCGTGTCCTGATTTGCATAATTCCTGTGTGCTCAAACTCAGGCTGTGTGCAAATAAACAGCGCTATCAGCGGATGCGACTCATTCTCACCCAGTCCTCCTGAGGCCGAGGAGCGTCCCGTGAAACACTCTTTCACCGGTCTGCAGAATTAAAGCACAGCACATTGATTTTCTCCCTCTCTTTCTCTTTTTAATATCCTGGTGCCATTACCTGACTCACAAAATAGCCAATCGATATGACATCTGCATTGTGATAAAAGCGCAGAGAAAGGGTCGTGCAGGGTTTTCTCTCGCGGCGTCACTGTATATAAAGCAACTCCCAGATAAGCTCAGACGATGTGGTCTTTAATTAAAGTGAGATCGATCAGACACAGACGTGGAGACAGAGACGTTTTTGAACAAGAGTGTGTTTCTAATGTTTGTATTTCTCTCTCTTTGTATTTCGGAGACCAGCAGGTTCAAGGTTCAATCTAAAATTTTGCTGCACTGTAAAAAAGTATTTTTCAAAGTTGTAAATACAATATATAAGTAGCACATACGTAAATGTCTGTACACGGAATATTGTCATATGAATGAAAATCATAAATGAAAACTATTAGTTCAAGTTTCAATCTAAAATGTTTCAATTGATATTCTGCACTGTAAACAAATATTTTTCAAAGTAAATAAGACCCAAATGTGATATATGTGCATATTAATTTTTCATATATGAAATATATTATCATACTTAGAAAACATGCATATGAAACCTATTTGGAACGATTTCATATATTAACATATACATATAGCCTATACAAATATGTGTGTTTATGTACGTGTAATTCATTTGTGGATGTACATGTATATCCATCCCAAAAACTGTGTGGTGTGTGTGTGTGTGTGAATGTGTGTGTGTGTGTGTGTATGTGTGTGTGTGTGTGTGTGTGTGTGTGTGTGTGTGTGTGTGTGTGTGTATGTGTGTATTATGTGTGTGTGAGTGTATATGTGTGTATATGTCATGTGTGTTTATATTATATATATATATGTGTGTGTGTGTAGTATGTGTGTGTATATATATATGTGTATGTGTGTGTATATATATATATATAATACACAAATATACCTATACACACATACATACATACGTGCTGTATATAGTTGACATGTAGATTACATATTTTATTATATGGATTTTATATGTTTTAAACGTATATCTTCATCTACACAGTGAATGTTCATATGTGAAAATTATATATCACTTTATAGGTAACATCATCTTGATATGGGGCAAATTTAAACAAATATAAAAGACTCCATATTTTAGATGCATTTGGTCAGATTTAACTTTTTTTTTTCTGAATCCGCAATGAATGAATGCATATATTTTTGGCTTGACTTGTGTAAACATGTTTAAGTTTCTCTCTTTATTGTCAGTCAGCACAATAGACGTGGAATATGCTCAGATGGAGTCTCTCCGTCACACACACACGTTTCTCTGATCCAAACCAAACAGCTCACGAGGAGTCCTGCTGACTCAGACCACACTAACTGAAACCAGTGTCCCGTTACAGCAGAGCTCCCTGACTGCATGATATGAGAGATATTATTGTTATTAAAGTCAATGTCAAAACATATGTAGGGTGTGAATTGATTTTATCATGAGGAGCTTATTGGATGATGAATAGTGGGTGTCTCAGAGGTGAATATGAGTTCATATTACATTAACGTTTACAGCATTACATTACGTCTCTATAAGACTTTAGAAAGGCTATAATCCGAAATAATTCAGATTTCTGTTGACTTCAGCGTTACACTGAAAAACGGGAAGAGTTTGGGTCGGTAAGGTTTTCTTCTGCTCACCAAGACTGAATTTATTTCATTAAAATACAGTCAAATTTTGAAAAATTATTACAATTTAAAACAGCTGTTTTCTATGGAAGCCTGTTTCCGCCACTGAATAAAAATAAAAAACATAATTACGACTTTTTATTTCACAATTCTGACTTTTTTCTCACAATTGCGAGTTATAAAGTCCAGTTCTGAGGAGAAGAAAAATACTATGTTCTCAGAAGTGCGAGTTTATATCTTACAATTGTGAGAAAAAAGTCAGAATTACCTTTTTTATTTTTATTCAGTGGCAGAAACAGGCTTCCATAGATTTCTGTGTGAATATGTGTTAAACATGTAATTTATTTCTGTGATGCAGCGCTGTATTTTCAGCTTCAGTGTCACATGATCTTCAGAAATCATAATAATATGCTGCTCAAGAAACATTTCTGATTATTATCATGTTGAAAACAGCTCATATTTTTGTGGAAACTGTGATGTATTTTATTTGTCAGGATTCACGGATGAACAGAAAGGTCAAACGACCAGCATGTATTTGAAATCGAAATCTTTTGTCACATGATGAATGTCTTTTCTGTCACTGTTGATGGGTGTAAAGCGTCTGGCGTGGGTTTTATCGCCGTGTGGTCCGTCTGAGGGCTGTTTTTACTTAGACCCCATCTGCTGGATGCGTGGCGCTTTGCCCGTGTCCTGCCCATGATATCTCTTGTAGTGTTTTAAAGGCTTGAAATTACGGAAATTCCCCCTTCTTTCCCCCGCTGTGAGTAATTATCTCAGAGAGAGGGCCACATTAGTGCCCCGTTGGGCTCTCGGGGGGGCGAGTGTCTGTCGTTCACGTCTCTCAAATCTTCTTTCAAGGTCAGTGTTTGTCCAGGGATCATCCCTACAGCACACACACACAACACACACCACACACACACACACACACACACACACACACACACACACTTTCCTTGCTGCTCTTTGTTGTCTTGAGTATAAAAGTGCAGCGATGCTTCGTGTCAATAAAATAATATTTACTTCAAAATTACACCAAAATAGACTTTATTCATGCAAATGCTACTGTAATTCATTTGATGGCTCTCTTTCTGTAGTAGATTAAAAAGGCTAACTTGTATAACTGACCATTTTTTTTCACACACACACACACACACACACACACACACACACACACACACACACACACACACACACACACACACACACACACACACACACACACACACACACACACACACACACACACACACACACACACACACACACACACACACACACACACACACACACACATATATAAACTAAAGTACGTTTGCATAGCTTAAACACCTTAAAAATAAAGCTTTTTTAATTTAATTTTTAAATATAATTGTATTTATGAATTATATTGAATATATTAAAATACTGTTTTATATATATATATAAACGTATGTTTGCATAACTTAAATGGCTTAAAATAATATTTGTAAATATTTGTTAAGAGTTATGTTGTATATAATATTATATGTATGAATTTTATGTACAAAGTATATTTTTTTCTATGTATTCTAAAAATAATATATTAATACTAATATATACAAATATATATATATTTATTTTTGATAATGTTTATAATTCTATTTGATCACATTATACTGTATGTATGAATTACATATACAGTTAGTGTATATTATAAAAATAACAAATTACTTTATATATATATATATATATATATGCACATACTGTAGTAATCTACTGTATTATATTAATATCTGTCTAGAAGGAAAAAGAAATACAAACATTAAAAATAAATTGAAAAGACTTAAAGTCTGTTTAAAGTGAACTTTTTTCAAAAGTATAATTGAGACGTTAAATAGAAGAATATTTGAGTACTTGAGTGTGTGTATCGAGCGATGAGAGGCGCAGTAGTTTCACGTGTGAATACAGCTGCTCGTGTTCACTGTCCTTCTGTTCTCGCTCTCGTGGTGAATCCTCTCAGTGACACAGCACTGTATTCATCTCTGCTGAAGGACCGTCAGCTCTCTCTTACTGGAACAGCCCGGAGTCTCAGCGGTCCAGGACAGAGAGATAGAAGACAAAACCCATGAATGATCTGGGGCTGATTCACTTAAAGAGCAAACACAGACCAGAAATCTGACTTTACTGTAAAAATGTAGTCAAAACTCCAACATTTGTTATGCTGCACGGTTGTCTGGTGATGCCGATAATCTTAAGATGCTTCAGTATCGGTCTGGTTTATTAGTGTTTGGTTTACTGCTGTCAGTGTGGTTGTGGAGAGGTTTGGATGGAGGTTAAGTGTGTGTTTCGGCTCACAGCTGTGAGTCCGTCCGGTCAGCAGATGGGCAAATACAGCAGGGCGGACCTCATCTGGACTCTAGTTCTGGTGCAGCTGGATCTGGTTCTGACTGAACTTGAGGACTGCAGTGCTTTGCATTTTTTTAGTAAACTTATCAAGTTTAACTGTTCTCATGCTGTAAAATGAATGCATTTGCATTTTTTCTTGCAAAAAAAAAACATTAAAATAAAGATAAAGAAAATAAGAAATATTATTTTGGGGTTTTTGTTTATATCACAAATGTTAGTGTGGTTTGAAAACAACTTTTAGGATTTTTTTTTTAAAGAATTTTCAAAAATAAAAAAAATAATTGCAACATCGCAATTGTTCAAACATTAAGTATGTTGTGTGCACATACATTCATATTAGAATTTAAATTAAGTGATTTTAGTGTTTTTTTCATCTAGATGAATAAAAAACCCATGATTTATCTTAAAATGTAATTTATTTTCTTAACACGCATAACATTTAAAAAAAGTGCTTATAGTATAAAGTATAAATCTTTAGTATTTAGTATAAAGTATTGATTTCTTTTTTGAGTTTTTGTAAATAATTATTTTAATTCTATAATTTTTAGAGCAAAAAATATTAGATGATTATTTACAAAAAAACTGTAAATACTTTGTTTATAAACACTTTAATTACTGAGAACTTATAAAAAATATTATGCATGTTAAGGAAATGAATTAATTTAAAGATAAATCACGGTCGAAGGTAAAGAAGATGTTGGTGGTGAAACCGTGGTGCTTGGTGATTCATACAATGCAAACCAATGGCTACCGTCACTTTAAGAGTCAAAAAAGCATATACAGGCAACACAAAGCCTGATGATAAACTGATGATAAACTGAGCTCTTATGAAGAAACTGAACATTATTAACAGTCTGGAGTGATGTCCGGTTCACGAACAAATCATTCTCTTGAACTGGCTCTTTTTGTTGAATCAGTTCACCAAATCATCTGAAACGATTCAGTTCACGTTCGAGCAGCACAGATCTACAAGTTACTCAGTCAAAGCTCACTTTTAGAGGCTTGACAGTCACTCTGACTGGAAATGAGCCACAGTAGTGGAGTATGTGATTGCATAATTACATAAACGAACGGATGAATTGAACTGTCCAGAAGAATCAGATTTCCTCGTTTGCCTGAGGCTCTGGATTACAGGTAACAATGTTGTAAATTATGATCAGTTTCTTGCACAGACCGATCATTTCGCTTCATAAGACCTCGATATATTATCAAGAGCCACTGGTATTAATTTTGTGGTCCTTCATATGCTTTTTTTACTCTTAAGTGCCGTTAACCTCATTTTATGAATCACCAAAGACCACAGTTTCAGCTAAAACATCTTCTTTACTGTTCTACTGAAGAAAAGAGTCATCTACATCTTGGATGGCCTGAGGATGAGGAATTTAAATTTAAATTTTTTGGTTGAACTATCTCTTTAATAGATGGCTTGTAGATGAGCATCACAGTAAGGTCAAGGGTCAGACGGGGTGTAGGTTAATTAATCAGGGTCTTATAACCAGGACTGAGCGCTCTCATGAATGATGCAACATGAATTATTTTGGAGCATTTTTAACAGTCCCCTTGCAATACTCTAAGTCACAGTATGCAAATGCAACATGCAGCAAATCTGCTGTTTTATGTGGGCAGAATATTAAAACATCCTTCTGTTTTATGTTTAGTTGCACCACACATCATCTAACTCAGTTCCTCGTAAGTATCTGTGCGTCATAGGTTATGGATTATGTCTGTACCTCCTAGAACATGGCTCATTAAGACCTTACATTTTCATCAAGAAAAGGCCACAAGTGTGTTTCTCAGACATTTGTAGAGTCGAGAATAGACAGAACATCGGGTTATTTTGGCCTCTAGAAGCGGATCACATGCACCCAGCGACCTGAAGCGTACAGTGAACTATTAGCAGGCGTTATTGTAGTGGCTTCGGCACTAAATAGGAGCGTTATTAGTCTTGAATAGTTGATTGTTCTGTGATGTGGCACTTAGATTTTCAGTGCTGAGCAGAATAATCTTAAGCGTGAATCAGAGCGCATCTTCTCAATGCTTCAAGCCTTGATTGCCGTGATAGATTGTTTCCTCGTGATGCTGTTTTGTCAAGCACAAGATTCTTAAAAAACACAATAAGTGCCATAAATTAAAGCAAGGCTAAAATGAGTACGTGCATGAAAATGTGTTTCAGATCAGGCTGCTTGGGAGTCATTAATTGTTTGTCGCCCTGAATGTAGTTTTATTGCACAGATGTTGCTGTTTTCATGGACAAATTTGCATTCTGAGTGATGTTTCATTTGGTTTTTGGAGTGAGATCTCTTTGGAGAAATAAAACAGTCGCGCAGTAAGAGAATAGAGCTATAAAACCAATGCAGTAAGCAGTTCTGATGAGGAACATTTGAGCTCATATTGAGACTTTTGAATGCACACTTTGGTCCTTTAGGAAATCTGAGCACAGTTTGAGACATTAGCTGTGTTTGCATGCACCCAAATGATCCATTTATAATCAGATTGATGACTGAAAATCTTCCATGCAAACACACAGAGCTGCACGATTAATCATATTTTAATTGCAGTCACAATTTCTGCTTCTCTCAAATGTTTTTTTTTCATCTGCGATATTTGCCTTTGTTTATTTATCCTGAAAACAATAAACAATAATCATGATATAATACATTTAATGAATAAATAATCATCGATTACCCATTTTACAATTGTCATGCAGCTGTGCAAACACCTGATTGTTTATTAAATATTTGCTAAAAGAGCTGAACTTTGTTCATAATACATATAATGCACATGCAAATGAGTGTGTGATTCAGATTGCAACGTTCAGGGTCCATATTAACAAACTTTCAGAATCTGAAATCCAATTAGAGTCATTCTTATTGACTATATATAAATATATAACTATTGTTGATGATCTTTTCTTATACTCTTAAAGTAATGTTTGTTTACTGGGAATTTTTTCTTAGACTTTCAAGAAAAAAAGGTACAAAAGCTGTATCTGGGGCATTACTCTTTCAAAAGATACTAATATGTAGACTACCATTTAGGTGCTAAAATGCACGCTTTAGGTACTAAAATTTACATTTTAGCCACTTAAGTGGAACCTTGAAGTATTTATATGTAAATAAGGTACAAAATTTTACCTTTTGAAAAAGTCCTATCCGAGTAAGAGCTTTTGTACCTATTTTTCTGAGAGTGCTGGACAAACATCTGAGAGTTTGGTCTCACAGCTGTGTAGAATAGAGATCTCATGTGTGATTTTTCTCTCTTATGTTCACCAGCATTTCTAAATCTGTCCCAGCCAATCAGCAGCGCTGTGTTTCTCCAGATGTCCAATCACAGGTCATGTGTCTAAATCCCCCACTAATGAGTCACGAGGCCGTTTTCCAGCCACCCTTTTGCCCCCGTGTGATAGGATCCGGTAGTTTTCGACACACTTTCATGGGAAACGCTCTCTTGGAATCCGAACGAGCTTTCTTTGGCGCTGTTTGGTTTTGGGGAATCTATCATTTGCGGGGAGTGGACGTCTGCCGCTGGTGTCGCTCCGAAGCGAAACATCATAGAGCACTAATATGAGCCACAGATGGACTGAAGTGCTAGTCGGGCTTTAGGGGAAGATTATTGTGCTTGGCTGAAGAAAGCTGCGTTTAAGTGATGGATTTAGCACACTTTGACATGGTGCAGTTGTCAAATAGCACAATAATTAATTCAGGGTTTTTCCCTCATGATGGTTAGTTTGAAGCTGTAGCATTTTTCATTATTGCCACAGGAAAAGGAATACCTGCAATTTGCAGCAAAATTGTACCATTTCATATCTGCAATTATTGAAATGGAAGCATGAAGGCAGGGATGATGCTTTCAAGCTTCGGGATGCATTTGCAATTTCTGTTAAAGGTCTGAAGTAATCGATGGCGAATGCATCTTTACTGTCTGTCTGTACGGTAGTGAAAAATATAAAACAAGAAAAAGCACCACGTGAAGTGCAGCGGGGTCATTAATAATATTACGAGCGGATGCTTTTGTCCCGCTGCGCTCTGTTATTAAGTGCTGAATATTGTGCCGGATTCCATTTAGTTTCAGATTTTACAGCTCAGGGCGAAGCGATGATATTAAAACAAATATTACTCGTGCTCTGTGGCTCAAGCTTGCGGGAAACACACTAATAAAACAACTTTATACAGTAGAAACTTTTATTGCAATAGCAAACACAATAAAGGATAAAATGTGCTGCCGTTCTAGTCCACTGACTCTTTGAGCTTTATTTCTTATCTGCATTCTTCAGCAAGACTTCATCGACACTTGTAAAACGGCTCAGTTTTCATCGTTTCACTCTTTTTCTCAGAGGAGTCATATATTAGGAGAAAGCCACTTTCCTGACGGCGGAAGACGGAGCGAGGGTCGGATCTTAATCCGATGCCATCTGGAAAAACACTGAGCCCTCGGCCCGCTGGCACGGAGGTTGTGTCCCTTATGTAAACGGAACAAATTCCTTTTCACACTAATGGCGTATCGCATTAATGCCCGTGGAGGTTTGTACACAAGGTCAGGCTAAAGGGCCACTGGAGGCCGAGACTTATTCCACGTCCCTTAAGAAATGAGAATAAACGCCGTTGTGCTTTGGCATGTTAAATGTTTTCGTCTCCTTCAGAAGCAACAGTAGTTCTCTTTATGAGCTCAATATTCATAATGATGGAAAAACTCAAGGTGTGGCAACATCTCGTCTACACTTTCTATGTAGAGCTCAAAAACAAGGGTTAACAAAACTATTTATTCAGTGTCAGACAAGCATGACATTTGCACAGTAGTTGCATTTTTTTTCTTTTAGTTCCTGTTGCTAGAAGTAATGCAGTAGAAGTAAAAAGTAAAAGTATAACCTGACACACTAGAACTTAAACCATCTCTGCTCAGCTTAGTTTAAACAGAGATTTATTTATGAGATTCAGGAATTGCTTTTATTTTATTTTATATATATATATAATTATATTAATATACTATTTGTATTCATTTAATTTTAATTGTATTTGTATTAATTTTGTTTTATTTTTAATATAATATTATAATTATTTATTTAGTTTGTTCTGCCAGTGAGAGTTAATTCAATTTAATTTAATTTGTTCACTTATACTTTTTAATGTTTTGTTTTTCTAACATGTTTTCTAGTTTTAGTTATTTGTGATCACTGTATGTTTATAATATGACGCAACAGAACTCAAACCATCTCTACTCAGCTGCCTAGTGTGAACAGAGATATTTATTAAATCTCAAAAATTGCTTAAATATATTTTATTTTTTTTATTTCATATTTTTCTATTCCAGTAATGTACTGCAATTCCACTCAGGCCTGGAAGCCTTACAGAAAAGTATTGCTGATGTGTCAAATAATGCCATGGTACTTATTTGTTAGTGAAGAGCAGCCCCCCCCCCCCCCCCATTTGGGTGGTTGCTTCTTTCTTCCCGAAGTTCTTGTAATAGTTCTTGCTCTGCTGTGGTTCTGAATCTCCATTCATCTCTGAAATGCAAACGTTTACAGTCACAGACTAAAGGAAACAGAACCGCTCAGATTTCCCAGCGCAGTGTCGTTCCCCGCAGGGTTCTGTCTCCGTCAAGTATTTCAAAGCCTCTCTTCTTCAGTAGAGCGGTCTGTCTATCACACCAGCTCTATGAAACCCACCGCACCAACTGAGAGACCCCCGTGATTCCCGGCTCCAGGCCAAACAAATGCCCCACGAAGGGGCTGAAAGAATGGGCTTCAAAGTGGCCAGTGGTCCGTTTGAGGAGGAACACCAGGCCAGCAGCTCACAGTGGAATCATCTTATAAGGGGATGAAGCAGATCTGTTGTGCGAATAACAAAGCAAGATAATTAAACCCTCTTTGTGCTCTTGCGGCCTCAAAAGAGTCTCTCTGGAGACCGTCGACTGGAACCGCCATGCTGGATTTGGGCATTTTTTGTGCCGTCGTGTCTGATTAGCTACCAGTGTCAAATACCTCTGATCATACAGATGTGCATTTCAAGGGTATGTTTACACGACAAACGATTGTATTAAACCAGAAAGGTTTTTCCTTTGCATTTTTGAAATATTTAGCATACAATGTTGTCAAAACAAGCCCCGTTCACATGGATCCGCAAAAACAACTAAAAACGCTGCATTATGCATCAGTAGTTGGCGATGTTACTTTGTAAAGAAGCACTGAGCGCCTGAGCGATATCGCGTAGGTTGTCAGTGAACTACGGCTCCGTGTATTAAAAATGGCGCTCCATTTGAAAACAGGTGATGGAGATTTACCGCTAATCAAGGAACCGGCTTTACTGACGAGATGCACATGCATATTGCTTGAGATATATCGCCCAGCCCTAATTCCTATAGAGCGAACATGCAATACACGTGTATGACGTCACCATTTTCACAAATTCATGTATCAGACGATTACGGTATTGTTTTCAAAAACTTACACTTTGAAAAATTTTTAGGCTCGTGTAAATGAACAGCCAAAACAAAAAAGTTTAAAAAAAGTTTGTGTACAAACAACAATGTTGTCAAAACGATCTCCGTTCACATGGATTCGCAATAATGACTAAAAGCACTGCATTATGTATGCCAGGCCACTAGTTGGCAATGTTGCTTTGTAAAGAAACACTATGCACTTGTGCACACATGCATTCTTATAGACTGAACACATTATATGCATACATATAAGGTCAAAGTTGCATACATATGAATGGCCAAATTGCATAAAAATGTATTGTTTTTTAGTTGAAAAGGTTTGTTTACATTTTGCATTTAGCAGACGCTATTTTGGAAGTCAGCTATACATTTGTATTGTCAGTATGTGTGTTCCTGGAATCGAACCCACAACCTTTGCGCTGCTAACAATGCTCTTGTCAAAACGATCCCGTTCACGTGGATTTGCGAAAATGACAAAAAATGCTGCATTATACATATCAGGCCACTAGTTGGCGATGATACTTTGTAAAGAAACACTACGCACTTGTGCACATAATGCATTCCTATAGAGCTAACACGCAATATGCATGCGCGTGATGTCACTGTTTTCACATATTTGTATTTTTATAGTTTACACAGAGATGATAACAGTATCGTTTTCAAAAACTTGCACTTTGAAACCTGTTTTCAAAAGGCTCTCAAAGCGCCGTTGTTGTCTAAATGAACGGCCAAAATGCATGAAAGTTTTCAGTATTTAGTTTAAAACTGTTTTGTAAAAAACCCTGAGTGTTGAAAATGGATTCTAATCACTTCTTTGAACTTTTTATAGACTGAAGTTTGAAATCAGCCAGAAATGCATCACGTTAAGCGAGTTAATGCTGTTTCTTGTAGGCTTTATTTGTTTGAATAACTCTTTGTGCTGTCAGCATCACCAGCGTTCAATTAGATAGTTGTGGATTTTGTAGAAGGCTGTCGATGGATGTGGATTTTACAGTCATAAATCATAGTCACTGTAGAATAAATGAATGGCAGCTTGGCTAGACACTAGGCTTTGGCTGAAATCTGCCCCGTTTACAAAGAAAAGCTCCGTTTTGGAAACACATTAATTAGCCCTTGCACAAATGAGTGACAGTTACCCAGAAGACACTGCTCACTTTTGCTTCATAATTGATTCGGTGGCCATGCCAGAACTGTTTTTAATCAAGCCAACGGGCCTGAGCCCTCAGTCTCGAGCTTTTATGCTAAAAACGACAAAGTGTGCTAATTGTTTGATGTTAAGTACGCGCCATCAGTCAGGGCTAATTATGGCGCGGTCATAGCACATACTCCTGGGTCCAATAAACTCCAACAACATTATTTGGGAAATGGGAGAGAAAAAATCGGCCAGGCTCACAGACAGTCCCGCTGTTATGGCAGTAATTCAATTATCACCTGTCTTTGGTAATGGCTAGTTAACACAAATATTACTCTTTATATTTGGCTGAATGAGATTAATGAGTCGCGGGGAGCTGGTCACGGGTCTGTAGGGTGCACACGCTGCTGACTTTTACAGGAGAAACGGTTAAAGAGAGGCAAATCTATTTCCTACAACCACACACGTGTATTTTATACATCTGCTCCTGTACATCTGCGCGATTCCAGGCTGTTCTTTTGAATTATTAGGTTTTAAAACAATATTACAGGAGCATCTGTGCTGTTCTGAATGCCATTATGCTGCAGCTGATCATGTGACTGATATTTAGTCCGAATGCATGATTATGAATGTGCTTTTGCTTGTATTCAACAACAGTTCAGTATGTAAGTTAATATTGAGTAATGTACATTTTAAACACAATATTGCCAATTACTTTCTGTTTATGCTTTGCCAATGAACATATTTTCAAACAAAGGCACAGAATCAAATGATTCAATGACTCATTCACAAATGAATCAATCCACAAATGAATCAGTGATGTTGAATGAAATGTTGAATAAATGTCACAAATGAGTAAAGTAAATGATTCAATGACTCATTAATAAAGATAGCCGTTTGTTTCGTTCACAAATGAATCAGTGATGTTGAATGAATCAGTTGAGTAAATGATTCAATGACTCATTAATAAAGATAGCCGTTTGTTTCGTTCACAAATGAATCAGTGATGTTGAATGAATCAGTTGAGTAAATGATTCAATGACTCATTCATAAAGACAGCTGTTTGTTTCGTTCACAAATGAATCAGTGATGTTGAATGAATCAGTTGAGTAAATGATTCAATGACTCATTAATAAAGATAGCCGTTTGTTTCGTTCACAAATGAATCAGTGATGTTGAATGAATCAGTTGAGTAAATGATTCAATGACTCATAATATCATTTGTTCGACTCATTAATTCACAAATGAATCAGTGATGTTGAATGAATCAGTTGAGTAAATGATTCAATGACTCATTCACAAAGACAGCCGTTTGTTTAGTTCACAAATGAATCAGTGATGTTGAACACTAGTGCACAGATGTATGTTTTCTTTTTAACAAGCAATACAACAATTTATACAGCATATTTAATACAAAATGGCAATTTTAAAATAATCATAAATAATTCTAACAGATGCAAAAATGATCTAAATTTGACCTTGAGCCACCTCAGGTTTTTCAGATCATGATTTTGCATGCAGTTTGTTTGTCTTGTAAATATATGCATCAACCTGCATAAAACTCTATTGCTTTCAGTAAATAATAATTAAACAGTCTGTGAAACAAGTCCCACCGTCAGCAGCCTTCGTTTTATTCAGCAGAGGATCGTTTGTAATGTAGAGCTATATATGGAGATCAAAGTCTCATGTAAATGGGCAGTTGTTCTCCGTCTGCGCTCGGCTGGATGTCGCTGGAATCGTGAATGAATGTTCCGGCTGAGTCTGAGGTCAAAGGTCAGGTTGTTGCAGCAGCTGCTGGTTTCTCATTGAATATGCAGACGGATGATCTGCACAGAGGACACCAAATATCACCGTCTCCCCTGACATTACGCCACGCCGTTCTGTTTTCATACTTCAAGTTTCTAATTATTCATCGCCGGTAACGAGAGACGTTTCTGCTGTGCTTCCTCCTATGTGTGACCCGCTGCGTTCTGATTAGTATGCGTCTCTAGCACGGCTAATTGTGGGTAGAAAAGCTCATTGTTCCTCGGGCTTCCTGTACAAGGAGCATTAGCAGCAGTATTTAGCAGCTAGGGACCCGAGACAAGCTCACTTTTTGTCTTTGCGGACCCTTAGCGTGACCCCCCCGGTGTAAAATCAGCTCCGAATGTGACAAGGTCAAGGCCTAAACGCTGTTTTCAGCGCCAGAGAGGTTTAAAGCGGCGACGACGTTACTCGTGTGCTTGTAAAATGGAGGGAAAAGCAGCGCTGGTGTAACATAACATCAGGGGACCGTAAAACTCAGAAGCCCCTTTAAAACAAATAGATGGATTCGATTTCTGTCAGCACTGACTTTATTAGCTGCACGACTCAAACTCAACCAGTTTAGAGAAGCTCTCTTTCATTTGACTTAAAATACCGTGTGATTGTTTTTAGACAGGATCTAAAAAAAAGCATCTTTCATCACTTTTGCTTTATTTGACTTATATTGTATTGTTTTTATTTTATTATTCAGTCATTAAGAGCACTGTTGGTTAAAGAGTTTACTTTATATTTTATTTATGTTTTTTAACTACAGTATATTTGTGAAAATGCCATGATAGGATTACAAGCATATATCTGTTTATCATATAGACTGTTTTTTCCCCAAGGTATGTTATATATTAGGGGTGTCGAAATTAATCGTTTCTACGAGGACGATTCGGTATTGGTTCAGTAATAGACCATAACCGATTATAATGTAACTGAAGCTTTTCTGACG